>APFE030383558.1:227576-256135 GCA_000404065.3 Pinus taeda
AAGACCATTCAAAACTAACAACTTGACCAGACCATGGTGAAATAGAGATGTTTCACAGTCATCCTTTCTTAACTGCACTTTGTCACACATTTTGCTCAGACTTCGAAACAAGTAGAAGGGAATATCTATGGATTCTTTACTAGTAAAATGCAACAACAACTTGAAGTGGTAGGAATAGACTTTATTATATCTTCCCTCACAAGTTAGGTACTTCTGAATACAGATGAGAAGTAGGGCATAATGCTCCTTAACATAGTTTCTAGGCACTGCCTTTGTCAGGTCCTCATTCACATATGCCTCTTTCAGGAATTCTTTGCATGGACTCATATCGAACTTGAAGTTCTTAAACCATTCTTGTCCCCCTCTCGGGATCTCAGTTACTGCAACTATTTCCTCTTGAGACACTTTAACTTCTAACATAGCTATTTTAGAATTCAAATCGGTGAAGTTTAAAGCAAAATCCTTTGTTACCTGAGCATGGCCTTGTAGTTTCTTGCAGAAATCCCAACAGCCGGCATCCTGGAAGGCTTTCTTCACACCCTCATCTCTTAATGCTAAGTCTAAACCTTCAGGCTCTGTTCTCCGGCATTTTCCAGACCGGTGTCCTCTCTTCTCCATCTCGCCTTTGAAACCTTCGCACTGACAGTGAACAACAGCTTCAACTGGAATTAGTAATTCGATCCTTTCCTTCTTTTGGCTCAGCCTCGCTTGAAACAGGCTCTCTTGAAAGCAGCTTCACTTGCAAACTCACATATAATCATCACACGGGCTGGTCACTTATGTACATTCACAATCATCACAAAGATCTATGCATAGTAAAACTCATTTGGATTGATACTGATGCACATGTCTGCAAATTTATTAGTGGAGTGATGGTTAATTAGTGTTTGGGAGGTACAAAAAACTGACATGAGAGGACGGGAATGGTGACTCATTAACGGACTTGACCCTTTTAGAAATATTCGCTGCAAAACGCACGAATCTGTGATTTTGCAGCGCGTTTAGTTTTGAATTGTCATAATGCGCTGCAAAACGGCTTGATGGTGATGCTGCAAAATGGCTGAACAATGATTATGCAGCGAAACGGACCAATAAGAGACTGCGCTGCGAAATTGCGGAAAGGATCGGTGACATGGATTAGACAAGACATGTCTTATGGAAGCATGATGGTGGAGGATGACCGATAGGATTAGAATACGCTTTACATCAAACATCTTTAAAGCTTCAACCCTAAGTAAGAAACATAGACTAAAAACCATTTAACACCAATTTTAGGCATTGGACTTTGGGCAAAGGGTTATATACAAATGTTTACAGTTCTAAGTGATAACACATCACATCATATTTAAGAGAAAATTCTAAGGTTCAAGCAGTGGAACATCACATCGAACATCAACAACAAGTCCTCCAACTCTTAAAGGATAACCTCGTGTTGGCACAAAATAGAATGAAACAACAGGCAGATCAACATCGCAGCGAGAGAAGTTTTGTTGTAGGTGATTGGTATCTACGGCTACAACCATATAAGCAAATGTCCCTCAAGCAAGCTAAGAAGGATAATAAATTATCACCAAAGTATTAAGGTCCGTACAAGGTGTTGCAAAAGATTGGTACTATGGCATACAAATTGGAGCTTCCTGCAGCCTCTCGATTGCACCCAGTTTTCCATGTTTCATGTTTAAAGAAGGTTATAGGCGACAAGCTCCCAGTTCAAACAATATTGCCAGAACTTGACGAGGAAGGAAAAATTATATTGGAACCGGAAGCAGTCACAGAAACAAGAACTCGGCAGCTACGAAATCGATCAATTTCAGAGTATCTTATCACGTGGAAGAACTTATCCGCTGAAGATTCTACATGGGAGGATGAGAATTTTATACAGAAGCATCCAGAACTACTCAAGCGTTGAGGACAACACTTTTTTAAGGAGAAGGGCATGTTGGGTCCCTATAATACTAGTGATTACCCCATTACTATTGTAGTTGTACCCCTTATTAATATTGTTGTGCCCCTATTGTCCCCATATTGTTATTACTGTGCCCCATAGAATCCCTCTATTGTTATTTTTGTGGCTTTAAATTATTATTGTTAGGTCAGCTAGGTTATATTATGACTCCTTAGAATCCTATATATAGAAATGAGGTTTTGTCATTTGAATCATCAAAGAATTGTTCATTTATGTAATGTAAAGGAGGTTGCCCCCTCGAAGAGGCTGAATTCTAAGGCATTGATCTATCTTTTCTATCTTTTCTTGAGCTGGTTTCATAACAATTCTTCATATCCTCCATGTGGCTAGCCCCTTTTCCATGAGTAACAAGGCTGATGTGGCACACTCTCAAACAATGGTGGACAAAACAAGAAGGTCAAATTTTGGGTGGCACAACTTTTGCATATAGACTCCATTTGATGTCTTTCTTTTATTTTTAGAAATGTCTATAAATGGAGAACAATGATAGGAGGGTCTAGTGCAAGCGAGAGTTTTTGGATCCCAAAAAAATTCTTTAATGCTTAAAACTTTCTCCAGAGGATTTCAAAGACCAAGTCGCCAAATTAAGACCCACCGGTGAAAATGTATTTGTCCTCTAATTTTCCACTCTAAAAAGCATTGAGATGGATAACAAATAATAATGATCCAATCCATATCGCCTCTTGATCCATGGTGATGTCTTCTTATAAAACAATTTTAACACTCTTTTTTAGCACAAACACACTTCTTTTAACTTTTCTTCGCTATGAACCCTCATTGGTCTATTCCTTTGGAAAATTAACTTTCTAGATTCCTCTTAAGAATTCCATCTAATTTATGACTTTGAACCCTAGCCTAATATTAATATATTCCTTAGGATTGATTTCAAATTATGGATAGGAAACCAAAATAAGAAACACTCCACCTTAAGGGGTTTGAATGACACTCTTTTAATCCTTTGTTTATGAAAAATGGAGCCCAAATGCCTTCATATGCATTGAAATAAATTGTTGGGAATTTGATATTGACAACCTGAAAGCTCTTACTTGACTCCTTTAAGGAAGATACCTTGGGGCCCTTATTTGACACACTTTTTAACCTAACCTTGTACCCTGATACTTGCATGGGATACTATTCAAGATATGATATCATCTCTTGAAATATCCAACACATTCTTGTTTAGGATTGCTGAGGTTTGGGCCAGGAATGAAAACTTAACATTACCCCGTTGTTTCCTATGGTTTTTGAGACGCTAGGAATTAACAAAATACTTTGGATTTACTCTTTCCTTGTTCGAGACCTTGCCCTAGTTTTAATTCCCTAATCACTTTCCTTTTTTCAACGAGCTCACCTGTAAACCTAAAAATTGATTTATTCACTTCCCCCTCATTAGCATAGTCTAGCAATTCCTCCTCTGCTTTTTTAAAGATGAACGAGTAATGTTTTTTTATATTAATAAAGGTTGGATTATGGACCCTTACAAAAGAATTATGATACAAAATTTCTTAGTTTATGAGTCCATGCAAATGATACTTTCCAACTCTAGGGCTGTGAATTCTTCGTATACTTAATACATGACCACTATAAACTTGAAAAAAATACCCAAGTATAAAGATAATCTACATAACAAAATAGGAAATCAGGGAGATGAAACTTCAAAATTCACAACCCAAAAACTCGGACCTCAACAACGACCATGGCCAACATCATCAAAACCCCTCGAGCGATGAGTTCTCTTCCTTTCCAAAGCATTACTAGAACCAAATCCTCACTAGTCATGTTGTGCGTATCTAGTCCTATTGATCTTCAACATAGAAACCTGAGCACAAAGAGAATGAACCTCCTCATGCAGAGCTTCTAGTGATTTCTCCATGTTTGTGTGGTTCCTCTGTAACTTAGCTTCCAGAAAGAGCCAAAATGAACGACTTTTTCTTTCAACCATATCCTCCAATTGTTGAATAGAGCCTAAGAGAGCTTGAGCCAAATCCAGTAGTTCACGAAGCAACATGTTGACATCAATGTTCTCCAAAGGTGACGAATGCTGATTTTCCAAGAGTGTTCCACTCTAATAATTATTTTTGATGATTATGATCTTTTTATACTCTTATTCATTATTCTATCATCCAATAATTACATAGAAGACGTTAACCATATAACATTTAAGACAACAGGATTATAAAGAGATAGACACACAAAGGACACAAAGTGTTACCTTGGGAAAACTCACATTAGGAAAAAAACCCGACCAACCTTTTCTTTATAGAATCAATGCAACGAGAGATAAATCAAAGTCACCTAAATAGTAAGATGACCAACCACCAAGGACCAAGTCAACCCTCCACAATTTTGTTCACAAAATCTCTGTAACAAGGTCAAGAAACAACCTCCAAGTTTGCCTCAAAACTTGCACTATGCCACAAATATGTATCTAAAACACGTCCTCTATCTCAGCCTTAGAATGCACACTATATCATAGAGGTATACCACATAGATCAAGGTATTAAGAGTGTCGAAGTTCGACCTTTGTTTCTGCCTCAGATCTTATGATTTCGCAATATTTATGCCTTATATCTACACACTTATGCCACAAAACCTTCCCACTCTATCACATAATGATATCACAAATGTTGTGCCTCGAATTTGAAAACTTATTCCAGGAAACCTACACACCATACCATAGAAAAATATACCTTAGGAAGAAATCCAAAACTCAGCCTCCTTTTGATCACGAGAGTGAGGGCTACAATATTATCTATCTCCTTCTTATTTTTGTCCAACAAATACTACTTGTATTCTTCACTCTAACATAGATAGATATGATCTGAAGAGTGTCTTGGAGGAGAGAAAATAGGCTCAATATATAATATTTCAACCATGTGAAGGGGTGTATCTCATGGGCAGAACGACTTGACACTTGGAGGACCAACTTGGTCACTTGTGGTGTGAAATGCAAATTCATTTTTTTTTTTTTTTTCCAGCTCTTGATGAACCTTATAATATTTTTCTTTTTTAATACAACATACATATTTTTCCTTTTCTTGCAAGCATGAAGGATATGCCTAAGATAATTTTTCTTTTACAAATATAATTCTTAGACAACTGAACTATTATGAAGACTGACCATAGCTACAAAATTCAACACTCCCTCTTACATAGGGGAGAAATGACAAGGAAATGAGATTGTAAATGGGATTTACCCGGGACAAGAAACATTTGAATAGAACCATATAAGAACAATACTTATGGAATATCTATGCAAGTAAAACCCACCCAGAGTGAACCAAACTTTCTTCATATCTGTGACGAAACACTTTATATTTTCCTAAGGAGCCTAGAAGAAATTATCAATGGTTCCTTCTGCTATTTACAACACCAATCCAGGGTTTCAACCAAGTCTCAAAGCTCAAATCCACAAAAGGAACTCCAAAAATGGCAAGGAAAACAACTGTAAGTTGGTGGCTTGTTTGCTAACTACCTCTACATTTTTTGGAGTCCCGAAGTGTGCCTCAAGATTCAACATATTAAACTTGCGTCATATCAACTAACATTGCCATACCTGTTAATTTTTCAATGTTCTATGTTGTAACAACCACTTAGAAAATTCCTTCTTCTTGACTAATAAATTTATCCAATTATTTTCAATCACCCAAACTAGTAAGCAATTGCAGATAGAACAAAAAACCATATGCACAATATAATACAACCAAGAACAATAAAGACACATAAATTTTTGGTCAAAGACTAGGGAAAAACCCCACAAGGGGGGAAAATATAACCATATTTTTCTTCTATTAGATGTTCATCAAATGTTCAACATAGAGATACATAGTCCAAGTACATCAACAACTAGTCAAAGGTTAAATCCTTTAACAACGAAGTCAACTATCCAATATCCAATAAAATATGAGCACTATAGTTAAATATGGTCAAACAATAATTCTGTAATTTTTCGTCAAAGTCAACAAAAGTTAACACAACCCTAAATAGTCACAAGTCAATAGTTAAATCAAGTCCAAACAGTTCAGTCAAAGAAGTAACAAGCTCGACCTTCCTTGCTTGATCAAACCTAGTAAAAAAAATCCCACAAGCCAACCTCATAAATTGTTCAAAGACAAAGTCAAACCTATGGTTAATCTACCTTAGACCTATGGTCAAAGGTGGTTAAAATTCCCATAAAATTTTTCCCTTCCCTCTCTTGAATTTAGCCTCCAAGAATATATCCAAAACCAAGTCAAATGAAGTCAAAACCCTCCAAGTCAACACTGGTAAAAGAATCCAAAAAACAAAAGTCAACACTGGTCAATAGAATTGATCTCTCTTTCCTTTGCACTTGTGAACTCGGACCTGCAATTTCAAAAATGTATGAACCAGTCAAATGAAAAGAATATGTATGATATGATGCCTCCAAGTGATGCCAAGTAACTTGTGTTTATATATAGATTTGGTGGACGAATTTCTCCTTTTGGGTTGACTTTTGAAAATAGTATTTTTCCATGAGAAAATTAAACTTTTCCAAGGGCTAGAAGGGTGTCCTTAGGGTCTATTGTGCCTCTCCAAGGAGGGAATTTATCCCTCAGCTGCTAATTTTTAACACTCCCTCTCATCTAGGGAGGAAATTTCGACTACATCATAAGTGTCAACTCATATATATGTCTCATCTTCATCATTGTTGCATCTGCTCATTTATGCTCATCTACTGAACATTCTCAATCTAAATAAGAAGAATCATCATAGGGGAGATCAATTTACCACAAGAGTATAGATCTGCCAACCCTATATCAAAGATAATAAAATATATTTATTTTCCATAGTGACAAAGATATATTGACCCCACATCCGACCTACTGATAAAAAAAATCCATCAATATAGTAGGGGAGATCAATTTACCACTTGGGTAAATATTGTCTAACCCTGTATCTTTGACAATTGTGGAAATATATTTTCTACAAGTGGCAAAGATATATCGACCCTATGCTAACCAACTTGATCCTTAAAGACCAAGTGGTTGAACACCATGCGTCCCGAACTTGGGGATATCAATATACCATATTCATCTACCATAGGTAAAGATATGTCGACCTAGCTCTCCTCACTCATTGGCTAGATGAGTGGAAAGAAAAACAAGCCCAGCTTGTGGGTAGGATACATGCTTTTGTGTGTACTCTATCAAATCCCATCCTTGACTAGTGGAGATCAACTTATCAAAGGATAAGGATTTACCAACCTTATAGCTCCAAAGAGTACCCCATGATCCCAGGAGCTCCCAAAGCTTAGTGTTCGTGATCAGCTATGATCCCTTCCCATAAGGGTCACATCCACTAGTTCAAGCTTCTCTCTGAAGACCAAGAACTTCCCTTTCGAAAAAGGTTTGTTAAGAATGTCGAATATCTGTTCTTTTGTTGAGATGTGTTGGAGTCTAGCAACTCCTCTGTATGTTATATCTCGGATACTGTGATATCTAATTTCAATATGATTGGACCTATCATGGAACACAAGATTCTCTGAGAGTCAGAAAGCACTCTTGTTGTTGCAATATATCACAATTACATCCAATACCTGCTAAAAAAACTCTCCAAAGAGCTTCCTCAACCATACTGCCTCACAACTAGCCATGCTAGGAGAAATATACTCAGCTTTAGTTGTGCTAAGTGAAACTAACTTTTGCATCCCGCTCATCCATGATATAATGTCAAAGCTTGGGCTAAAATGTCCTGATATGCTCTTCCTGTAAATAACATTTTTGACCCAATCAACATCAATGTATTCATGAAGTCTCACATCTTCGACAGTATATCTCAATCTGTGATTGATCGTTCCATGAAGGTATCTCAAGACATGCTTGGTAGAAACCCAATGTGCATGTACTGGATCTATTATAATTTGACTCTAGTGTTGGTTGCAAAAAAAAAAATTGGTCTAGTGTTTACCAAGAACATCAATGGTTGAACACCATGCATCCCAGACTTAAATTTCATCTCCATCGGTGTGGCCATGGACTTACATTCCACCATACCAAATCTCTCCAACAAATTGACAATATATTGTCCTTGAGAAAGGAAAATCTCACTAGATCTCTGCCACACCTCTAAGCCCAAGAAGTAGTGCACCAAAACAAGTTCTTTCATTTCAAACTTAGAGGCTAACTCCCTCTTACACTAGAGAATAAGGGGTTGTCCACTTGTCAAGAATAAATCATCAACATATAATACCAAAATCAAGGGCATACCTTGGACAACCTTGAAGTAGAGATTTAGATGAACATTTCTTCTCGTAAATCCAAGCTTCATTAGATAGCCATCAATGCGAGCATACCAAGCCCTAGGGGATTGATTCAATACATATAGAACCTTCCTCAACCCACACACATGAATCTTCCTGTCATACTCCTCCAAGCCTTATGGTTGCTCTAAGTATACTTGTTCGTTAAGTATGCCATGTAGAAATTTGGTCTTCACATCCATATGGTGTAGTGTCCATCCCTGGCTAGTAGTAAGAGCAACGATTGACCATATGGTAGTATATCAGGCAACCAGTGAAAATATCTCATCATAGTCCTCTCCCTCTTTTTTGTAGAATCCTTTAGCCACGATCGTTGCCTTGTATTTTTCAATACTTCCATCGACACCATGCTTGATTTTGAATATCCACTTTGAAGTCATAACATATTTTCCTTAAGGTATTAGAACCACTTCCCACACATCATTCTTCATAATGGACTCATAGTCTTCGGCTATAACATCCTTCCGCACTCGTTCTTTCACTGCTTCTTCAAAGGTGCATGGTTCAACCTATATGATGTTGCTCAAAGCCACAACATATCCCTGATATTGACATGGTTTCTTTCTTTCCCTAAAGGTTCCTCTTGTAATAAATTGTCTCTCTGCATCTTGTAAAGTGTCATGAAGCCATAATGGTGTCTGTTTAGTAGGGGGATCACATGGAGGGGGATCCAAGGGGTCCATCGGTTCCAAAGGATCATCGACAAGATTAGGTTCAGGTTCGGTCATAAAAGGCTATTCTTAATAATCCATGACATTAGCCCTTTTTCCAACATTGGCAGGAGGAGGAGTGTCCCTTTCTTTCCCAAGAGAAACGTTTTCATTAGATTTCACATGATCCTTGCTAAAATCTATATTCTTTGACCAGGTACATATATTCTATAAGCTCTAGAATTTTCACAACAACCAACAAAAGTACCTTCCTTTCCCGAAGCTTCCAACTTGGTGCTCTTCTCCTTTGGCACATGAAAGTAGATGAAGAAACCAAAGATCCTCAAGTGTCCAACTTCGGGCTTTACACCTGAGAAACCTTCTTCGAGAGTTTTTTCACCCAGATCTTGATGAGGAATCTTGTTTTGAACATAGACATCGATGTTTGCCACTTTGTGGCAGCTTCTCCCCATAGAAACTTCAACAACTTTTGATCATGCAACATGGATTTGGAAACTTCCATGATAGTCCTATTCGTTATTTTAGCTACACCATTTTTTTCAGTGTTGTAAGGTACGATGGTCTCCTTCTTGATTCCAACTTTCTTGAAAAAGTAAATACATTCATTAGAAGTGAATTCTCCTCGATTGTCAGACCTAAAGGTTTTGATCTCTTTCCCTATTTAATTTTCAACTAGAGCCCTAAAGTCCTTGAACATGTCAAATTCTTGGTCCTTTTGATTTAAGAACAAAATCCATGTCTTGCAGGAGAAATCATCCGCAAATATTATATAGTACAAGCACCCAACAAGAGAAGTCGCTGGCTTGTGTCCACATAGATCATAATAAATGAGTTGAAGTATTCCACTGGTCCTACTCCTACTTGAAGGGAATGGTCCCTTCACCTTCTTTCCACTTGTAAATCCTTGACAAGCTCCATGATGATTTACTCGAACCTGACGCATTGCAAAAACCATCTTTCCCACCTTAGGAAAGGATTCATAGTGAATGTGAGTGAATCTTCAGAGCCAAACCTCATATTGAGTAGAAGCATCATGAACCAAGGCTCACATAGGACTCCTACAAACTTTATATAAGACTTCATTTTGGGTTCTAATGGTGAAGGCACATCTCATGCTAGTTCTCCTTGCCAAGGCCGGACGTTCCCGTTGATGAATGCAACCTTAAAACCCTTGTCTTCCATGGAAGAAATTGAGACAAGGTTCTTCTTCAATCCCAACACATATAAGGCATCATGTAGATGTATGATTTGACCATAATTCACATGAAAAGAAACAGATCCAAAGCCCTTCATAGGACGTGTATAATTGTCCCCAAGAATTATCTTCAAATCATACTCCCTCTCAATCAAATTTGAGAGGACTTCTCTATAGCCAACGAAATGTCTATAAGCTCCACTATCTTCTAGCCATATGTCTAATGAATCCATTGGAAAGGAACTAGAAAGAGAAAAAAAAAATAAAGTATTTAGATTGAGTTTCAATTGCATTATTACTATACCTAGATTTTTTTGATCTCTTGGGAAGACGTTGAGTCTCATCTCAATCAGGGTGGTCTCCTCTCTCGCCTCTTCATTTGTTCCTTCTTTCTTACGAACAGTCTTGGGCATAGTGACCATACTTGTGAAAATTGTAGCATTAGATGTTGGACACATCCTTCTTGAATCCTCTATTGTTGTTCTTGTGACCTTGATTGTTATTTCAAGATCATTGACCTTTCCTTCTTAATTTCCAATTCAAGGGCCTTCCTTTCTCCTTCTTCTTCTTGGATTGAGCAACAAATGCAATGGGTTCTCCTTCTTCATGCTTTTGAATTCTCCCTCTAGAGATCATCTTGGTCTCTTAATGAGTGCACTTTCTCAATAACTCATGAAATGAAGGAGGCCTATCATTTTTGCTAATAGTTGTAATCAATGTCCCCCAAATCATAGGAAGACCTCCAAGGGTAATCAATACCATCTATTTGTCAGATACAATCTCTCCAACCGTCAAAAGTTGATCATTGAGTTGGGATATCCGCATGAAGTATGCCTGAATGGTCTCACCCTTGGTCATGTTGATGCCATTGAGTTGATTATTCAAGGAAATAATTTGACTCAAGTTGTTGACTTCATACATCCCAACCAACTTATCATACATTTCCTCAGGTTTTTCAACTTTGAAACATAAGTGATCAAATGATATCTCAAAGAATCAATAATATTTTTCTTAGCTTTGATCTCACCTTTCTTGCACTTGGACTTGAAAATAGTAAAAGCACTTTCTAGAGGCTCATGTATCTTCCTTTCAACATATTCCATGACATAATTTTCTTCCAAGGTCAAATCCAACCTGACCCTCCATGGAGAAATTTTTGATAAGTCATTTAAATTCTCCTCAATCTTTAAGTATGAGGTAGACATATTGATCAAGCCAAATAAACTTTAGCACCAACTAATATTTCTTCAAAGAAGTGATTTCTCTTGTCTCCTTGGGCTTGACTTACCCCCAACTCTAATACCATGTTAATTTTTCAATGTTCTATGATGTAACAATCACTTAGTCAATTTATACTTCTTTAGCAACCACTTTATCCAATTATTTTAAATCACCCAATAGCAATAAGAAATTGTAGATAGAATGGTAAACTATATTTACAATAGAAGACAACCAAGAAGAATAGGGACATAGAGAAATTTGGTCAAAGACAAAGGAAAACCCCACAAGGGGGGAACCCTAACCATATTCTTCTTCTATTAGATGTTCATAAAATGTTTAGCAAAGATATACACAGTACAAGTACATCAACAACTAGTGAAAGGTCAAAGCCTTGACCAACCAAGTCAACTATCCAATATCTAATCAAATATTAACAATATATTAAAATATAATCAAATAATAATTTTGTAATTTTCTATCAAAGTCAACAATAATCAACAAAGCCCTAACTATTCATAAGTCAACATTCAAATCAGGTCCAAACAGTTCGGTCAAAGAAACAACAAACTCAACCTTCCTTGCTTGGTAAAACCTAGTCAAAATAATCCATAAATCTACGTCAGAAATTGGTTAAATTCAAAGTCAACCCTATGGTTAACGTTGCATTAGACCTATGGTCAAAGTTCCCAAAAAAATTTAGCCTTCTCTCTCCTAAATTCGACCTCCAAGAATAGATCCAAAACTAAGTCAAATGAAGTCAAAACCCTCCAAGTCGACACTGGTCAAATAGTCCCAAAAACATAAGTCAACACTGGTCAAACAATCCCAAAAACATAAGACAACACTGATCAATAGAATTACCCTCTCTTTCCTTTGCACATGTGAAATTGACCCTGCAAATTTAGAAGTGCACGAACCAATTAAATGAAGAGAATATGTGTGATGTGATGCATCTAAGTGATGTCAATTAACTTGTGTTTATATTTGGATTTAGTGGACAAATTTGTCCTTTTGGGTTGACTTCTACTTTTTGTGTTAACTTTAAAAATAATATTTTTGCATGAGAAAATTAAAATTTTCTAAGGGCTAGAAGGGTCTCCTTAGGGTTTGTTGGGCCTCTTTAAGGAGAGAATTGTTCCCTCAACTTCTAATTTTCAACAATACCCACCATCCTCTATGTTAGTTTCAAAGTCTGCATGGATAAACCATATAACAAACTAACATGCAATATGCCTTGTCAAATGCCATAACAAACCAAATATTTAATACCATGAAAATTTTATATTAATATCTCATTTCTCATGCTATCACCAAGTAATCCTTAATATTCTTGCAGATAGGTCATAAAAAATATCACATCAAACAACACATAATGTTCCATTCAATGTCATATGCAATACATGTCAACTCATGCAATTAACCCTAGTTAATATATGTGCAAGCAATGAGTGGGTGGCCTGAAAGTTAAACTTTTCCAATGATTGAATCAAAACCTTTACACTTTCTACCTTACATTAACCATTACCCTTCATGCTTTCAATCTTACTATTAGTCATTACATTGTTCAAAGGTTTATTTCATAGCATTGTTGCTTTACAAGGTGTTAAGCCTCTTTTTCTTTTACTTGTTACTTTTAGCATATTAGGGTTAATAATAAATGTGACATATAATATAATGTTTGTATAACCTTTGCAATAAAAATAAATTATCAAACTTGTAAATAGTACATTATTGTCACTGACTTGTCATGCTGAGAAGAAACTGTAATGCTCCCTCCCACCACCTTAAACTTCTCAAGCTAAATGGGAAGTGTTACTATTAATTAAAACAATTCCATTATCTCATCATGGAAATGGGGTTAAAAAAATTTCCCTCCTTAAGGCTAGAGGAATTAAATTTTGAAAGTGCCATTGCATTCAACTCATAAAGAGATTTCTGTCAGTATAAAATTTGTCTCGATTCGACTCCTAGATCAAAAGTTATGTACATTTGAAGTTGAGCCTTTAGACACCTTTCCATATCAACAAGTCTATCCACATGGAAATCGGAAAGGCCTACATGACCATGCCACATCAATCCTGTTGTCATCATTCTTTTCCACATCACCATGCCCTAGTGCCTTTGTGTTATCGCAACTCACCCAATATCCATTAGTTCCAAAATTTATGCGACGTGACACACTTTTCCATGGTAAATGCCGAGACAAATTCCCTCTTTAGTGCTTTGTGGCCAATTATAAAAAGGAAACCAAACGTGTTAAAAATATGAAACTACGATCAAATTCCACTTTGGACTACTCATTTTATGGAGATGATGATGGAATCAGATTCCTCTTTCCGAGAGGACCAAAATCAACCTAAAGATCACCTCATTTCGACAAGCGGAAGTTGAGTGATGAATTATTTTATTCATACATATATTTTGGATTAGGTCGACCCTATACACATGTACCAATGGATAGGTAAACTAAACCCTCATGGAAGCCTATAAATAGGAGATACCTCAAGCTCATTTGGACACACATCAAGCTCTCTTCTCCTCTTCTATTTGGTCTTGGCTCACACATGTCTGATGGAAGAGGCTCACTCAAGGGTGTAAAACTTCAAGATGAAGCTTGCATTGAACTAGGGTTTTCTGATTCAAATTCATTGGCATAGAACTGAGGATTTGGGTCCCTATACACTAGCACATAATGGTCATGAGAGCGAATTTAGGCCCTTGGATGTTGGCACATAGTATTCATGTGAGCGACCAAGAGTCTGGGTCAGTTTGGTCCCCGGTCGCTTGTACAGAATGGTATGGGAGAGACCGAGCTACCATAGTCACTCTCATGCAGTTCATAGAGAGAAACCCTATCCGTCATAGTCGCCCACACAACTCCTCCTCCATGCGACTAGGACTCCTAGATGATATTTCAATATTCCAATGATTTCTCTCTGTGACATAAGTGTTCGGCAGCAAGCTATAGGCAGTGACGGTGCATTACAATTATTTGCATCAGAGTCTTGATGTTTTGCTGCGTTTCATGGATATTCTAGTTGTTGTGAAGATATGGATCATTGTAATCTCTTTTGCTGAATCATTTGATTACAATCTAGTAGAAGAATATTTGCAAGGGTTTTCCCCATAGTGGGCTTTTCCCTAGTCTCCAACCAATCCTGGTGTCTCTATGTGTGCATTCTTTTCTTCTCTTGTTCCTTTATGTTCGGCTGCAATGATGATGTTGTTATTGTTCTTTTTACATAGTTGCATATATTGATGAATACTGATGTAAATCTGTATAATGTTATGATGTTATAGGGTGAACTTAATGTATTAATGAAGAAATGCAATGATTAAAGCAAAGAACAATATATCCCAATGAAAAATTAACATGGAATTAGACCTGGGCTGGAAAAAGCCATGGAAATCAGCCCCATGGAGACACTTTTGATGGAAGCAAGAAGATGATGGTTGAGACCTAAAATAATCCTAGGGTATGAAGGACACCCTAGGTAGTTCATGCATAAGGATTTGATGGTTAGGGTTTGAGAGAAACCCTGGTTTATGGAAAAGACTTGATATTTGATGTATGAAACTTTAACATGGTCTATGTGAAGATGCTCAAGCACTTGGGACAGATTTGATGAAGCCCTAGATGGCCTGGTTGTTGATAAAGCTGATTGAAGACAACATGCTTATATGGATTATGGATAATGTTGACTCTTGAAGGCTGGTTCAAGAGGGAGAGGATCACTTCTCATTAAAATTTAAGTACTCAACTTCTGATGTTTCTTTGTATCTTTACTCTTGTTTAGACTTATGGATATGATTATTATGATTATTGTTTTGATCATTGCTTATACCTCTTGCATATGTATTTGAGTATATGGATGTATCTAACCTCCTTGATGATATGTGATAAGTAGATCCCTCTTGAGGATCATTTGAGATGTAGGAAAGAAAAGCTAGATCTGAAAAGTGGTAAAGAGGCATTTGATGAAAAGGTGACAAGCACTACACGCTGCCTATGAAAAGGTGCACAGGTATTTGAACATTACAAGGTACGAAAGGTATATTGTTTCAATGTTATGTTTTAGCTATAACATTGGATGACTAGCTAAGCATTATGGTATGTTGAGAATGTCTCCTTTGCAAATGGTTCATGCTTGCATATACAAGAGATTTGGATTTATGTTTCCTATGATGAAATGGTGCACCTAGTATTTAATATTTTGATCATTTTGATCTTCTTGATTCTATGAGGCTACTTCTTGTTGATCTTGAATATAGTGGCATAATTTGATGTTTGGCTAACATTTATTGTTCTTGGAGATCTTGATTCTGTGAATAAGGCTAGTACCTTGACTCTAGTAAATGATACTCTTGACACTTGACACGGTTAAGACATGATGGATCTCTTATAAAAGGCTACCTCCTTGATACTGATAATGCCAATGATAAGTATGATGAAAGTATGTTGACACTCTTATTGTTTTGGACATTTTTATTAAATGATTTGACTTGGTCCTATGATAACCTTGATGATAAAACTATGAGTTTGATACTCTAGATCTCTTATTAACCATGGTCATGTCTTTGATAGTAATTATGGCATACGGTAAAATTGAATTCCCTAAATATGATGGATTCACTTGATAGAAGTGATATTGTGTTCATGATCTTTGAAGTATGTTGTCACACATGTCCATTGTTCCTATCATGTGAATCTAACCTTTGATCAAAGACTGATGTCATGATATGACGTAGTAGCTTACGTGAGCATGTTATGACCATGTTGGGTATATGTTTGATTTCATGATCTAACATATCTGCTATTGCATGACTCTAGTAAAGACATGTTGATGACATGAAAGAAGTCGAATGAAGTAGATTCCAAGTAAGAGGGAGAATCTCTTCTCAATATTCTTACTCTTATTACATATCATTTTTGGGATTCAACTGCGTTAAGTAAGTCATTCACGTATGACCATTTCCATGAGAGGTAGTCGTAAGTGACTAATTTCTCATGATTTAAATAGTTCACTTAGCACTCATTGCATTGGGTGATGCTCATAGGGGTGAAGAAGTGGGATTGAAACTGGTGAAATAAATCACATAGCGTCAATCATCACTTCCAAGGCTTGCACCCGGTAACCAGGACTTCCCGGGAGGTCACCCATTCCAGATCACCTCTGGCTAAAGCGTGCTTAACTATGGAGTTTTCCCCACAATCAAGCCCACTTATCTTGCCACCCCATTTGCAAAACCTTAGCAAGTATTGTGCCTCATGAACCATTCAAGTAGAGATCCCTTCACTCTTTTTGAATTTAAGTATAGGGGGTTTACGCAGTGCATTATATTAGATATCACTTTTGGGAATCAACTGCGTTAAGTAAGTCATTCATGTATGATCATTTCCATGAAAGGTAGTCATAAGTGACTAATTTCTCACGATTTAAATAGTTCCCTTAGCACTCATTGCATCGGGTGATGCTCACAAGGGTGAATAAGTGGGATTGAAACTGGTGAAATAAATCACATAACGTCAATCATCACTTCCAAGGCTTGCACCCAGTAACTAGGACTTTCTGGGAGGTCACCCATCCCAGATCGCCTCTGGCTCAAGCACGCTTAACTGTGGAGTTTTCCCCACAATCAAGCCCACTTAGCTTGCTACCCCATTTGCAAAACCTTAGCAAGTATTGTGCCTCATGAACCATTCAAGTAGAGATCCCTTCACTCTTTTTGAATTTAGGTATAGGGGGTTTACACAGTGCATTATATTAGATATCATTTTTGTGATTCAACTGCATTAAGTAAATCATTCATGTATGACCATTTCCATGAGAGGTAGTCATAAGTGACTAATTTCTCATGATTTGAATAGTTCACTTAGCACTCATTGCATCGGGTGATGCTCACAAGGGTGAAGAAGTGGGATTGAAATTGGTGAAATAAATCACATAGCGTCAATCATCACTTCCGGGGCTTGCACCTGGTAACCAGGACTTCCCAGGACGTGACCCATCCCAGATCGCCTCTGGCTCAAGTGCGCTTAACTATGAAGTTTTCCCCACAATCAAGCCCACTTAGCTTGCTACCCCATTTGCAAAACCTTAGCAAGTATTATACGTCATGAACCATACAAGTAGAGATCCCTTCACTCTTTTTGAATTTAAGTATAGGGGGTTTACGCAGTGCATTATATTAGATGTCATTTTTGGGATTCAACTGCGTTAAGTAAGTCATTCACATATGACCATTTCCATGAGAGGTAGTCGTAAGTGAATCCCAGGACTTAATGCAGTTGAATCCCAAAAATGATATCTAATATAATGCACTCCGTAAACCCCCTATACTTTAAATGCAAAAAGAGTGAAGGGATCTCTACTTGAATGGTTCATGAGGCACAATACTTGCTAAGGTTTTGCAAATGGGGTAGCAAGCTAAGTGGGCTTGATTGCAGGGAAAACTCCACAGTTAAGCACGCTTGAGCCAAAGGCGATCTGGGATGGGTGACCTCCCGGGAAGTCCTGGTTATCGGGTGCAAGCTCCGGAAGTGATGATTGACGCTATGTGATTTATTTCACTAGTTTCAATCCGACTTCTTCACCCTTGTGAGCATCACCCGATGCAATGAGTTCTACGTGAACTATTCAAATCATGAGAAATCAGTCACTTACGACTACCTCTCATGGAAATGGTCATACGTGAATGACTTACTTAACGTAGTTGAATCCCAAAAATGATATCTAATATAATGCATTGCATAAACCCCCTATACTTAAATTCAAAAAGAGTGAAGGGATCTCTACTTGAATGGTTCATGAGGCACAATAATTGCTAAGGTTTTGCAAATGGGGTAGCAAGCTAAGTGGGCTTGATTGTGGGGAAAACTCCATAGTTAAGCACGCTTGAGCCAAAGGCAATTTAGGATGGGTGACCTCTCGGGAAGTCCTAGTTACCAGGTGCAAGCCCCGGAAGTGATGATTGACACTATGTGATTTATTTCACCAGTTTCAACCCCACTTCTTCACCCCTTTGAGCATCACCCGATGCAATGAGTGCTAAGTGAACTATTCAAATCATGAGAAATTAGTCACTTATGACTACCTCTCATGGAAATGGTCATACGTGAATGACTTACTTAATGTAGTTGAATCCCAAATATGATATCTAATATAATGCATTGCGTAAACCCCCTATTCTTACTCTTATTACTATTTTCATTTTGTACTGTTGAAATATGATTTATGTGCATATGACATTATTGGCTTGCAACAAGGTCTCATATGTGAAGCCTATACAGAAATTAAGGTTTCTTCTCTGGACGCAAGCATAGAACTAGGAATACTCGTCCCTCGACGCATGCATGCTAAGGCCCATGTAGCGTCCAAGCAACTAAAGTTGCTCCCATGCTAACTTGATGAAGGTGACCAGAGGTTTGACTATTGTTGACCATCATTTGAATATTTCTGTAGTTGTCTGAACTCTGAATCAATATGTTCGCTCGGAGGATGTCAGTTTCACAGATAAGTAGAAGATATTTGAAAGATTTGAAAACAAGGAAGTTTGAATATTTGTAGGTGACCATGGTATACATATAGATATGTCATTATGTTTGAAGTTTGTGATATAAGAGTTTGACATGATTCGACTGATTGATATATATGAATTGTATTATGGGAATGACTTGATTGATATTGCGTGGTTGATGACAACCTTTTGGCATGATAATAGATGATGAGTTTGACATGATTTGGCTGATTGATATATATGAATTGTATTATGGGAATGAATTGATTGATATTGCGTGGTTGATGACAAACTTTTGGCATGATAATAGATGATGACATGACTTGATGAAATCCCTACTTGTCATCTGGTTCAAAGAATTGACTTTGAGATATTGGTAACTTTTGATATTAGTATTGATCTAGTTTCTACACTTTGATGAGCTGATTTGATTGTAAGGATTTATGAAAGGCTGATGGTTTAGTAAAGTGTTATGGTTGTAGTGAGCATTGCATGAAGCAAGCTCCCCCAATATAGATATGTCCACATTGATAGTTATCTGATGAAGTCAGATGATGTGTTGATCCAAGCCTTTACCTTAGAAGTGTTCCAAGGTATGATTTTGATTTTGATTTTGGTTTTTATATACTGACGATATGCTATTGTCAGGAAAAGAGCCTTTGATGATATAAGTAAGAGGGATATGGCTTATGAAGCTCATAATAGTGTATCATGGCATGATGAATCAATTTCTAAAGTTTGGAAAAGATAGTGTATATTGTGAAGCTATTGAAGAAGCATTGAAAATTGGAAATGCAAATCCTTGGACACTCCGATTTGAAGTTAAATATTTTGTTCAACTTGAGATGGCACCTGATAGTTGATTGAAGAATTGATGTTCCATTTTGAACATCCATATGTATATATATGATGTGCATAGAACCTGAATAAGTTCATGATTGAGCCGCTTCATACACATTTCTGCCAAGAATCCTTCGAGATGTTTGCATGATATGATCTATTCTTGTTATGAGATATTCTTCCTGTGATATATGACTGTATGGATATGATGATATTGATTATTGACGAGACAAGCACACATGAGTGCTGCCTTTGTAGGAGATCTTCCATGATGAGAGGTCTGTGGCATAACCGAGGTTGAGTACGATGTTGCTAGCATGACTAGCTATGAGCAGGTTGAGGAAGCTCCTTAGAGAGTTGTATGAGCATGATCTGGATATGACATGGATGCATTGCGATAACAAAGAGTGGGATCCTATTGGAAAATAATCCCATATTTATGTGGTTGGGACCGCAATTCTCATATATTGAGACAGTGCAACTATGCGAGACAAGCTTAGGCTCCTGGTTGGCACCTCCTTGAGAGGGAGGATGATTATGGTACCATTTTATGATTTATATGATTATTTATGCTCTAACATGATACTAGATTTGATGACCTGTATAAATAGGTGAAAGTTGCTACTGATAGATGATGATTACTTGATACAAGTACGATGATATGAGTATGCTGAGAGTAGCATTGATTGAGCTCCCAGGGTGATGAATTGAGATAGAGGGCTCCTGGGATTGAAGGAACTCTGGACAATAGGGTATCACCCCTATCTGTTACCCATAGGTTTGGAGTAGTAGCTCAACCTATCTTGGTCTTTGCATAATATACCCCATTTGGCATCATACCCACAAGCTGGGCTTATTGGGACTACCTCTCGTCATCTGGCCAACGAGTTGAGAGTGTACTTGTGGATGTACAACCCAAGGTGATTATGATGCAGGTGTTCTACCACTTGACTATTCAGGGTCATTGATGGGAAGATCAGTAGGCAATATGATGGGTTGAGTAGTAGCTCTCCATATCACCTATTGCTTGATATGGGGTCATAGTAGTAGCTCCCCCATGAGGTTCTGGGTTGAGTAGTAGCTTCTCGATGTGGTTCTAGGTTGAGATGTGCTCCCTGATGATATGCTCTCTGATGATGATACAAGTCATAGATATGAATCCCCACATATATTTTCGGGTAGTAGCTTGATGGTATTTTTGAGTAGTAGCCTGATGTCATTTACAGGTAGTAGCCTGATGACATATTTATGGGTAGTAGCCCATTGAAATATTTACGAGTAGTAGCCCATCGACTGATATTTTGGGTAGTAGCCCGATGATAAATATTCCGGGTACTAGCCCGTTGACTGATATTCTAGGTAGTAGCCTGCCAATAGATATTCTGGGTAGTAGACTGCTGATAGAGATTCTAAGTCGTAGCCCGATGAATAGAGGGTGGTAGCTTAAGCTCCCCTCTGGTAGCAAATTATTCTTTTTCTAGATTCGAGAATATTTAGCATATGAGTAGGAACAAATAAGTAGGAATAAGAAATATATGTACATTGATGATCTTGATGAGATACTTGAGATGTGACGTATGACATGTTGATCAATGGTCCGATATTGGCAGGTGGAATTGTCCCTAGTTGAGAGGGAGTGTTAAAAATATGCAACTGTAGTCAAATTCCAATTTGGACTACTCATTTATGGAGATAATGATGGAATCATATTCCTCTTTCCGAGAGGACCAAAATCAACCTAAAGATCACCTCATTTGGACAAGCGGAAGTTGGGTTATGAATTATTTTATTCATACATATATTTTGGATCAGGTCGGCCCTATGCACATGTACTAATGGATAGGTCAAGTGGACCCTCATCGAAGCCTATAAATAGAAGATACCTCAAGCTCATTTTTACACACATCAAGCTATTCTCTCCTCTTCTGTTTGGTCTTTTCTCACAGAGGACTGATGGAAGAAGCTCGTTCAAGGGTCCAAAACTTCAGGATGAAGCTCGCACTGAACTAGGGGTTTTTGATTCAAAGTCACCATCATAGAACTAAGAATTTGGGTCCTTGGAAACTGACACACAATGGTCATGAGAGAGACTATGGACCCTTGGATGTTGGCACAAAGTCTTCATGAGAGCGACTGGGAGTTTGGGTCATTTTGGTCCCCGGTCGCTTGCACAAAATGGTATGGGAGTGATAGAGCTACGATAGTCGCTATCATGTAGTTCACAAAGAGTGACCTTGTCTATCATAGTCACTTGCACAACTCCTCCTCCCTGCAACGAAGAATCCTAGATGATATTTTAGTATTTTGAAGATTTCGCTCAGTGATAGAAGCATTGGGAAATAAGCTATAAGCAATGAAAATACATTACAATTATATGAATCAGAGTTTTGATGTTTAGATGCATTTCATGGATGTTCTAGTTGTTGTGAAGATATGTATCATTGTACTCTCTTTTGCTGAATCATTTGATGGCAATCTATTAGAAGAAGATTTGCATTGTTTTTCCCCATAGTGGGTTTTTCCCTGGTGTTCGACTAATCTTGGTGTCTCTATGTGTGCATTCTTTTCTTCTCTTGTTCCTTTGTGTTCTGCTGCATTGATGATGATGTTATTTTTCTTTCTACATAGTTGCATATGTTGATGAATAATGATGTAAATATGTATAATGTTATGATGCTAAGGGGTGAACTTAATGTATTAATGAAGAAATGCAATTATCAAAGCAAATAACAATACAATTGTATGAAAAATTAACAAAACGTGCTACAGATGAACCAAGCCCTACGGTGATGTGGACCTTTCCACATCAACCTTATGTATGTGTCACATAAAATCCATGGCCACATGTTTCCACAAATATGATGCTGCTTGTCAAGTGGATTCATCTATTTACTTTTCCAAAAACTCACATTTTGCATGCCACATGTCACACAACTTACATGCCACATTAGCGTCCATGCCACATTATCTTTTCATGTCCTCAAAAGCTCTTACTTGGCATTCCATGTTGTCTCATCTAGCCTACATGGCCTTCGCCACCTCAACTTAGCCTAAGGGACCCACAGGGATCAACCCTCTCATGTTTTTTGATGAATTCACATTATAAAAAGTTTGGGAATCAAGATGTATCTCCCCATCACATACCATATAATTCACCATTCCTCGGGACAAGGATATTCATGTACTGACATTGTGCCACAACACCACAATGCATCAAGACTATGTATCAACTGGACATGGTGTGAGGTGAAGTATCATGTCGAGTAATGGGATAAATTCCCGTCCTTCACCTGTTAATAGCGCCCATGCCCCAACGAAAATTATACACCATACGCCATAAGAGGCATGATGCACAATGAAAATTCATGACAAATGATGGGAAAAACTTTCCCTGACCTTACATCAATAACATCACTCCAATACAACTAATGCATACCACTCAGTTAGGAAGACAAGGTGCGACATCAATTATTTTTCATCCATTAATGGGAATGTCTTCATCTCACCCTTCGACCTTGGCTAAAACCCAAAAATCTCTTATATACATATACATGTATATATGAATTCCACGACTCAATCAACCAAAATACAAGTTCTGTTCTTTGCAATCTAGGGCTTAGAGGTTGTTTATATATATACATATCCATTTACCTCTTGTTGCACCCAACGCCAATCATCGACCTCCAACAACCTTCAAGCAACAAAGAATCCTTGGCATTTCTAGTGCATTAAGCAATGGAAATCACCTTAAGTGAAAATAAATTAAAATTCTCAAGAAATCACACAAGGATTTGTAAATAACTCTACTGCTCATGCAATATCAACAATTACATGTCTTTAAGGCCCTCTTAACCATGAAAGCATACACATAATACATCTCATTAGATATAACAAGAACATCACATTCTTTTCATGCTAGCATATTCACTACAACAATACATACAATAATTTGACATCATTCCTACTGTAAGGTTAAATGAGTACATTTATCATTCAAGAGTTCCCAATTAAGGAGTCTTAGAAACAAGAAATTGTTAGTAATACACATAAATATTAGCAAATTTCCCATTATAAGGAAGTCATTCACATAAGCATCACATTGTTAATAAACATGAATACATATTCCTCCTTAAGTATTGATACACCATTATTATATAATATAAATAATCAATATTCACATTGAATAGATATGCATGAAATTACATGTAAGTCACTTATCTTAATAGATGGATGGATGGTAACTGAGAGAGGGACTTCAACTCTCCAACCAATCATCAACCAACTACAATACAATCCTTCTTTCAACTAACCACCCTCAAGCTGGATTCAGATTTTGAGGTAATTGCTTGGGAATACTCTCACCAACAACAAGTCAATAGATGGTAAGAATTAGAGTCCATTTCTCAAGTGATTTCTCAACATCCCATGGCTATAACACCATAGTGACTCTTTATTTAGTAGAACATCAACCACAAGGGTTCATTGAAGGCTTAAAGAGTTTTAACTCAATTCTAGGAGAATGAATATACATATGATTAGGGAGGTTTATCAACTATATTAGTACTGCAAGAGTAAAGAGTCCACTTCCAGGAGATTTATCAGTTTGCTGAGCAAGTACCTTAGTGGTTTATCACCTCCAAGGTTAGCCACTTAGTGGGTTATCAAGCCTTTCAACAAATTCCAGGGTGTCTCTACCTATCAAGTAGTTTATCAACCCCAACTAGTGTCCTAGTGGTTTATTAGCCCTAATGGTAGCCACTACCTAGATGTTTATCATCTCTCTGAGCACGTACTTAAATGATTTATCAACCCCATCTAGCACTTGAGTGTATCAACCACAGTAAAATATCTATGGCCAAACAGTTCACAAGCACAAGCACGTGCCTTAACAAGAATAGGGAATACCATCCCAAAACAAAACATAGGCTAGGTAGGTTATCACCCCTTGGAAGATTCACATCAGCTTCCAATTCCATGTTTTCTTTCCATATGAAATCTTTATTGTTTTAATCCTCGAGCCTATCCTGAATGCTATTCTCAATGCCAATTGGAATGAATCCGCCCTTATTTCCCATGGAATCCTCTTTTCTTCCATTGGCCTTTGGTCTCCCCTCTTGCATGTTGACCACCCAACACACCCCTTGAGAGCAAGGTGTTATGGGATTTTCCTTCAATCAAGAGGCCCATACTTAACCTCGCTGCCCACTGTGTAGGCCATTAAATACGCAGTCAAAAAATTTGGTGGCCATTAAATGAACAACCTAAATTAACCAATTTTAAACCAATTCCTTCTTATACCTATGAATCTATGCCCCCTACTCTTTTCCAGTCATTGTGTTTACATTTTGACAATATTTACATGAGTTACAAATTCCCAGTGATAATTACAAGAGAGGTAGTCGAAAGGCCTATTATATAAATATATTCGTATGGTAATTATATAAGGAAACACATATGAGAGGCACTGAATGTGCTAGTATGTTTTCAAACTTTTCACCACATCCAAATGCACATGCAAACTCTTTTCACAGTTATTAACCCTTTTATCACCATCTACTTGTATACAAACATAAAATCATGAAGAAAGCGATCAAATGATGTCAAATCTTTATTTCTCTGGGGGGACCTCACCTACTAAGGCTTATAATTTCTTTTTATTTTAATATGTTATTATTATGTTTATAGAGGATAAATCATAATCATGTGCAATGGTTTGCACATCTTTGTGGCAATGGCTCATGAACTAGTCATGAAGCAACACCCCCCATCACCTTTGATCCAATGCAAAAATTATTTGTAGTTTGCACCCTTCAAGACATGATATAAATATTAATAATAGTAGAAGAAAATGTGTCAAGGGAATACCAAAGTACCAAACTTTCCATTGGCCTAACTTTGACCAAGAGGAATCATCAAACAATATTTTTTTCCCCTGGTTGGCTAACCAATTTTTGGGAGGTTGCAGCTCCCAATTCCTAATCAATTCTTTCTTTCCCATCATGCTATCTTGCCATAAGTCTATTGAAATCTCATATCTTAGAACACAAGTCAATTTATCTCTAAAAATTGGAGTTGTTGCATTGAGCAATTTCCAGACTTAGGAGCTTCTCCATCCTTCCTCAATAGAATTGACATATCTTCTTCTTTCTATTTAGAGATACTTTTTTATGCAAAATATTCTATCGTTAGTCATATTGTCTTCTAATCAGTCTCCATATAATATTTTCTCCTAGAGATAATTTCATTAATCGAGGGTCATTAATTCATAAGATTGCATGTTCCTTTGAAGATCAAAGTATTTACCATTAACCAGATCAAATCTCTTTGAATTGGTCTCACTTCCTCATAAAATCTTGTGTATTGTTTGGGAAATCTACTATGTAACTCTAATTAGGGCACTAATTATATCAAAATAAATCTTGTTTTCGGGTCCAACAATTGTGGTCCCCCATTGTTGTAACCTAGTTTTGATTTTTTTTAGGATACTTTTCCATGACTGTAAGGTTACATTAGAAAAAATTGGCATGCCAATATATTTAAAAGATGACCATGATTATAGGTAAGGGAACTATGAAATGTTGGAAATAACTTGCAAATCATTTTTACCAACATTCACAACATAGATTTTATTTTTGTTGTGATTAATTCCCCCCTCAAATACATTGGTAAATAAATCCAAAACCTTTTAAAATCCAACTGAAATAATAAAAGAGGATGTGCCAAATAAGATAGTGTCGTCAACAAATTGAGCATTATTGATTCTTTTTCATGTCATTCTAGGGAGTTTGCTCCCTCACCTTTTTGTTTCTAACTTTATGCATAAGGATTCCATTAATATAATATATATTAGGGGAGAAATAGGACGAACATGTCTTAATCCTCTAATACCCCCAAATCTCTCTTTGGATTTATTTTTCAACTATATCCTCCATCAACTCTTCATTCTTACTTTGAGTGATAATAGTGGGCATATTTTCCAACATGAGTGTGATTTACTCCAAATATGCTCCTCCGTTTTCTATGTATAACTCCTCATAATGCAAACGCATTGCATTCTTTATTTCAACAAATCCTCTAAGCATCAATCTGCCTTAGTGTATAATTTCTTTTACATTGCTTCTGCATGCTCTCACTTTTGCTTGCAAATGAAAGAACTTTGTATTCCTATATTTTGCTTCAAGTCACAAACTTTTGGACTTAAGAAAATACAATTCCTCTTCCCTCCTTAATTCTTAATGACACTGTTCACATACACCACATTTTCTTCTCTAGTTGACTCATCGGTGACCGTTTTTATGTCTAATCTATCTTGTATGGCTACCACCTAAAATTTTCATTCCACTTTCTCCTTTTCAAGTGGAGAGTAGACAATCTTATCCCAAGCATTTATGGGAGATTTTACAACCTTTAACTTATGTTCACATATGTAACTAGGGGAAATTTTTCTCTATATTTCATACCGTGAATTAACTTTTTTTTTTTTAATGTTTACAATTATCATGTGAGGTAACATAGTGTAATGCAATCAATTTTTATTATTCAACTTAAGGCACTTGATTTACACCTCAAAAACCAACAATCCAAATACTGAGTCAATTAGACATCTAAACCAGACTAGAATCTCAATTGAAATAAAGATTTAAAGATCATTAGAGAATTTAAAGATTGGAAAATAAAGAATGGCACACCATAAATATTTACACATCACATAGATGTTTTACCCTAGAAACCCATAGCCAGGAAAACGAGACACCTGTTGAGCTTCATCGCTCTTATATTCTGAACTGAATATTACAAACAATTACAATGAACGTTGACCTTGGTCCACACCTAAGACCAATGCACTTATACATCACTTGAACTCTATCAACCTTGGATATATTATCATATCTCATCAACGTTATATCATTTTCTGTTTATAGGCATAGAAAACCATGATTCAAATAATCTTGCATTAGTACAAGTTGCCAAATACCATTGGCTAAGATCTTGGGAATCTTAGGATTCCTAATTATTTTCAACTAGTTCCCACTGTAGTTGATTCCCTTCCAACCACTAGTCGAAGTCGACTATGCATGCATTCCTAATTGTGATCCCTTTGACTACTCCAGTAGATTATTGACTTTTGTCTGTTGCTCGAATGCTTATCAATTTTGACTATTATTTCTTCTCTTGACTTAACCATAAACTTATCGAATCGATATTTGAATTGTATTTTCATTGAATTGACGCAAAACATCCCATTGACTTGATATTTATAGTTGAGTATTCCCAACTAGACTTGTTTATGAGAGATGATAAGTTAGTCTTCACTGTGTCTAATTTAAAAGTAACACCTTTCTTTCCACCATGTCTCTAATGAAATAGTACTATACATCAATATTTTTTATCCTTGGGTGGTAAGACGAGTTATTTTTCTAGAGGATTGCACTCTAATTGTCACAACCTATGCTTATTGCTTGTTGAGCAAACACAATCACTAAACACAACTGCAACAACCAAATTCCTTCCTTTCTTGCATGAGTGGTTTCCATGTGTTCATCTTTCATCGTCAATAGTGCCGCAATTTATTGCTACTTACTCATCCAACTAATATCTTTTTCAGATAAATTGAACACATATTTTCTAGTTGACCTTCTTCTGTCTAGATCACCAACCCAGCTTGTTACTTCACCTCCATCCTTGGGCCCTTGATGGTAGCATATCACATGATCACTTGTGCCATGTGTCTAGTCAATTTAACGTCTTAAATTTCTCTACATACATTATCAATCCGGGTATCGTACACTGATGAAGTGTGGTGCACCATATGTGCTTAGTTAACCTTTTTTCTTACTTCGTTGTTTTATAGTTTTTATCTTGTTTTGG
>APFE030383558.1:262147-276216 GCA_000404065.3 Pinus taeda
AATTATTTTTGAGTCAAAACGATCATTTGTCACCTCCAAACCAAGTCATCCTTATCCTCAACAAGTCAACCTCGATTAAGGCTATTCAACCCAACTAGAAGGCTATATAAATAAGAGGAAATTCCACCTATTTGGAGCACTCACTCAAGAAGTTTGATCTACAAGAAATAAGAGCATAAAAAGAGAGCGAAATTAATGGAGAAGAAGAAGATTATCCGAGAATACCTAAATCGAGTTTTTGGGCATTCTATCTCTCACACATGTGAAGATTCTCAGTTGTTCCTGGGGCCGAAATTCTGAATTTATTGTAGGTCCAAGTTCTGATGCTGTGGGTTGAAAATTTGTAGTTGAGGGGCCGAAATTCTGGATTGAAGCTGCAACTGTGAAGTTGGTAATTTGGAGAATTTGGAAATGATCGTCTACAGGAAGGAAGGACTGACTTGGTGGTTCGAGGAGGTCTCTATCTAGGTATAAGAGGTCTTGGATTGTCTCATCTTTATTTCAATCTACTAGTGGAAGAGGTGGCTGGGATTTTGATCTGGAATTGATCCAAGACAATTAATAAGGTATTACAGACTCATGTGCATGGATGTGCCTATGTTATTTTATGCAACGGATCGATAAGATTGCAAAATATGCAGGCACTGAAGCAGTTAAAGAAAACATAACAGGAAAACATATAAACACAACAAGTTTGATAAGGAGTTCACCCAACACTCTGGGGTTACGTCTCCTGGTCCAACCTTCTTTGGTGGCCTCTCTATTATGTTTTCAAAGAAGAGTTTTTACAATAGTGATCTCAATTTGAGTCTCACACAACAGATACAATTCAGTAGGACTGTACTTGGATCCCCCAAGTCTCTGGAGTACACAGACTCTCCTTACTGAAACTCGACCTCTATTGGTCACAATAGTATGAGCCCAATCTGATACTCATACAGGACAGACATTACATAGGAGTGCACTTGAACCTCTCAAGCCTTCTCTGGAGCACACAGGCTCTCTGACTCTCTTTGTCTCTATCTTGACTGTGGCTCGATGCTGCCTTTGTTTTTGTAGGTCAGCTCAGCTTCTTTTCTCTGCTCTTAGCTTTCTTAACTTGCTTGCCTTTCTCTCTGTCAGTTCGTGGATTTGAAGCCAATCTACTTTTTGACTGTTTGTTTCTTCTTCCCGGCTTTCCGGTTCCCCTGCCTCTATCTATTTGAATCCCTCTATTCTGTGTAATCATCAATGTATAATGCCTCACAGGGAGGTGGCCACCTATTTCATAATGAACTGAGTGTTAGTTCTCGTGGACGTTTTCGAAATGATCGTTTATTCCGTTAACTCCAAGAATTCCCATGAAACACAACCTTTTGCCAATGCATCATCCACGTCAGACTTCAAATCCTATACAACTCTGCCTGTTGACCCCGTCAAATCCGGTCATCCATCGAAATGTGTCTCCGCCATTGATCTGGAGCCTCCAAATCCTACGGTCATCGTCCATATTGGGAAGATAAGTAACATGACGTTTACCTGTCCGATGTGAGCGGTTTTCTCTCTCTTTCACCAGATGCATGACACCCATTATGTGGCATCGGGCGGGACTCGGTTGAGACCACTTACCGCTTGAAGCCCTTCCGATATTTTGCTGGTTTTTTGTGGGACCTCGCTTCTGGCGGAATTAGAACGATATCCATTACATTTTATGATTTTTTGGGTCTGGGGGCTTGCGACCCTTCCTTCTTTGAGGGGTTTGCCCTACGATATGTGATTAGCGACTTGTCAATGGCCCCCCATTCCTTGAAATGACCTCTGATTTTGCTAATTTGTGAGAGTGCACATTACCATGGGCCAACGGTCTATGCGCTTGATCGAGGGTCCTCGTTGCTCCACGCTGATCACAAATTGCAACTGTTACGAGGATATCTTCGATAAGCTTGATCTTTATAAGACTTTGAAACTTTGGCATGATTTTTAAAGAGTTAATGAAAACTTAGAGAGTTTTCTATGATCCAATTTGGATCACGACCTTCCCACTGAAAAATCTTTTGGACCACCAAAATTTGGTTTTTAAGCATCAACCAAGTGAGGGTATAGGTTCCTTGCTTGCCCAATTTATATCCATCTTGCATTGCTTAGTTTTGAACCTTTGAGCCCAATCCTAAGGTACTCAACATCCCCTTTGCGTGTAGTTCTCACCTTTCTGTCCAGAACTGTATCTTCCTACAATTCATTGAGATATTAAGGCAACAGATCATCAATAGAAGGCAATTGACTCTGCTCTTCAGGATCTTCAATTAATGAAGGTTCAAACAATCTCAAGATTTCTGCATTAACTACAAAATAGATGTGCATGTAAGCTAGAAAATCAAGGCAAAAGGCATTCTCACCGATTTTCTCAAGTATCTTGAAAGGTCCATACCCTATCAGCTTCAGCTTCTCACCTTAACCTTGCATTCTGTCTTTGCTGATATACAACCAAACTTGATCACCAACTTGGAAACTATGCTCAGTCTGATGCTTATCATGCCTTGCCTTGTACTTAGCTTGGCTCTTTTCCAGTTGTTCCTGTACTTCCTAGTGAATCTCTTGGATTTGTTCAATGAACTTGGTTGCCTTGTCCACATCACCGTGTCTATCAATTGCTATGTCTTTACCAAAGACAAAATCCAAGGGAGACCTTGGTATGAAATAAAAACAAGTCTCAAAAGGAGATCTCGGTGTAGAAGAATGTTTAGCCCGGTTGTAAGCATGTTGCACATAACACAAATGTTCATCCCAAAGCTTGGGATGCTCGCTGCAATAGCCTATGAGCAACTGGATCACTATCCTATTGAACACCTCTGTTTGGCCATCTGTTTGGGGATGAAAGGTTGTGCTTTTCTTCAGTCTGGTGTCCATAAATTCCCACATATTAGACCAAAATTTCCCAACAAATTAGGAATCTCGATTAGATACAATGGAAGTGGGTAATCTAAAATGAACCCATACATGTTGAAAGAACAAATTTGCTATTTGTTCAACTATAATCTGTTTGTTACAAGATATTAAAATACACTTTTTGTTGAACCTATCCACAATAACATATAAATAGTCATGACCTTTTCTAGATTTAGGCAATCCCCCAACATAGTCCATGGAAACACTTTCCCAAGGATGAGAAGGAATTGGTAGTGGAGTGTACAAGCCTAGTTTTCTATTGCTGGGCTTGCTTTTAGCACACATGGTACACCCTTTAACATATCTAGAAAATATTTCATGCTTTCGTAGCCAATAACAAAATCTTTGCAGCCATGCAACTGTTTTACTTACACCAAAGTGACCTGATATTAGAGAAGTGTGTGATTCTCGAATTATCTTTACTCTTTCAATTTGAGGAATGCATAACTTTCCCAAATGATACAGGAGTTGATCCTTAACATGATAATCCAATTCTTCTACTTGTTTTCCATGACTCAAAGTGTATACATCTTTAAAATCTATTTCTTGAGCATATTGTTCAATGTAGCTTTCATGCAATACTGATTTATGCTTAAGTATAGTAGATGCATTTATGATTGGTCTGGACAACATATCTGCAACTTTATTGTGTATGCCCTTTTCATATATGATGACAAGATGAAACTGTTGTAGAAAACCCATCCACCTATAGTGTCTTGATTTCTGCAACTTAGTTTGTGAGTGTAAATATTGAAGTGGTTGGTGATCAATATGTATAACTGTCTCTTTGCCCATTAGATGATGTTTCCACTTTTTCACACTCTGTACTAATGTATACAATTCTTTATCATATGTGGGATAATTAACTACTGCAGAATTAAATGTCTCACAATGATAACATATGGGTTTACCGTGCTGCATCAACACTGCTCCCACGACATAGTCACTGGCACCCGTTTCAATCTCAAAGGTTCTTTGAAGATCGAGCAGTGCTAGTACTGGTGTTGTAGTAATCTTTTCTTTTAAGGTGTCTAAGGATTTTTGCTATTTGCCTCCCCACTAAAACACCTTGTTCAATCCTGTTAAAGCATGTAAGGGAGCTGCAATCAAGGAAAAGTTAGAAATAAACTTTCTCCAATACTGTGCTGTTGCTAGGAAGCTTCTAACTTCTGTAGCAGATTTGGGTTTAGGCCAGTTTACAATGACTGCAACCTTAGAGGGATCTATCTTCAATTCACCATCCCCTACAATATGACCCAAATAATTCAAAGATGTTTTGCCAAATTCACATTTTGATAGTTTAACATAAAGATTTTCTCTTTACAAAACATCTAGAGTCTGCTTTACATGCTTCAAATGTTCTTCCCATGTTTTACTAAATATAAGAATGTCATCTAAATATACAATGAAAAAATCATCAATAAAAGGCCTGAGTACATCATTTATTACTCTCATGAAAGTAGCAGGAGCATTAGTAAGCCAAAAGGCATAACCAACCACTCATACAATCCTTGCTTTGTTTTGAAAGCAGTCTTCCATGCATCTTGCTTTGCAACTCTGACCTGATGGTAGCCACTATGCAAGTCCAATTTGGAAAAGTAAACAACTTCTATCAACTGATCTAATAGATCATCTATATGAGGAAGGGGATAACGATTTTTTATCGTTATCTTATTCAGTGCTCGATAATCAATGCACATTCTCCATGAGCCATCTTTCTTTCTCATTAAGACAATTGAAGATCCACATGGTGATGTGCTAGGTCTTATGAATCCTTTCTCGAGTAGCTCCTGTACTTGCTTCTTGACTTTTGCATTCTCTAAAGAGGACAACCTTTTATACCTGTGGTTGCGATTGTTGTTTCATCCCCTGAGTTTGACCCCAAATCCTTCTGAATAGCTGCGACAATCTTCTTCTTTTTTCCATTGTACTTCTTGGGCTTAAGCTCTAGATGCAGAATCCAACAGCGTTCACATCATGCCCATCGTTCTTGTAGTGAGTGGATGAAGGTTTGGCCTTTTGTACAACATTTTCCTTCCTCTCTTTCCATTTATGTTTTCTCTTTTCCTTGTTCTTATTTGCAGTGGGTTTTGGTGATCCCCCAACTTCTGGGTTCACATTCTTGCCTCTAGCCTCTAGATGTGTAGCCTGAATAGATACCTCATCTATGCTAGTGGGATTAAACATGAGAATGGTATGTCTCAAATAACTATGTAGACCACCTATATACTTCAACAAAGTTTCAGGTGAGTCTAAAGAAATGCCTAGAATCAAAGCTCTTTTCCTAAATTCTTGGGTGTAACTTTGTACACTTTTCCCTTTCAATTGGTGAAGAGTTTGCCAACTCATCATAGCTTGCTACATATAAGCTAGTGGATAGAATTGTTTTTAATTGCAGAAATAAATTCATTCCAGGCAGAAAGAATTTTACCATGCTTCTTCAAATAAGCTTGTGTCCTGCCTTTCCACCATACCAGGGTGGTGCTTCTAAGGCGTAGGCTAGCCAGCTAACTCTTTCTCCTTTCTGAATTGATATTCTGCACTCTGCAATATACATCAATTTTTCTAATCTATTTATCTAGCTTTTCTGCATTCAATTCTCCATCATAAACTGGCAAATCAAACTTCACATCTAATTTAATCAAAGAAGATTTCTTCTTTTTCTTTTCAGGGCTTTCTTTGTGTGAAGAAGATGATGATGGGGGAGATGGTGGAGAGGGCTTCTCTTCTTTTCCTTTGCCTTCTAGGTGGGAAACTAGAAGAGGTTCTTCTACTCCTTTATCTTGTTTGGAGGTTGATGACTTTTCACCTCTACCTTTCTTAAATTCTTTATACATTTCTTCTACCATGGCTCTCATGGTCATGAAACTGTCCATGAACTGGGAGTCTGATTCCAAGGAACTTTCTTCTGACATTTTCCTCTTAGGATTGAATCTTCCAATTTCTAGGTTAGCTTCAACCAACTCTTCTTCTCCTAATTTAAGCTTTGATCTAGTTATCATTCAACAAAAGAATCCAACACAAGCTTGTCTAACCTTAGTAACCTAGAGCTCTGATACCACTTGATCTGAATTTGACCCAAGACAATTAATAAGGTATTACAGACTCATGTGCATGGATGTGCCTATGTTATTTTATGCAACGGATCAATAAGATTGCGAAATACACAGGCACTAAAGCAGTTAAAGAAAACATAACAGGCAAACATATAAACAAAATAATTTTAATAAGGAGTTCACCCAACACTCCAAGGCTACGTCTCCTGGCCTAGCCTTCAGTGGTGGCCTCTCTATTATGTTTTCAAAGCAGCGTTTTTACAACAGTGAGCTCAATTTGAGTCTCACATAGTAGATACAAATCAATAGGATTGTACTTGGATCCCCCAAGTCTCTGGAGTACACAGACTCTCCTTACTGAAACTCGACCTCTATTGGTCACAATAGTATGAGCCCAATCTGATTCTCATACAGGACAGACATTACAGAGGAGTGCGCTTGAACCTCTCAAGCCTTCTCTGGAGCACACAGACTCTCTAACTCTCTCTGTCTCTATCTTGACTTTGGCTCGATGCTGCCTTTGTTTTTGTAGGTCAGCTCGGCTTCTTCTCTCTGCTCTTAGATTTCTTAACTTTCCCGCCTCTCTCTCCGTTAGTTCGTGGCTTTAAAGCCAATCTGCTTTCTGACTATTCATTTCCACTTCCCGGCTTTCCGGTTCCCTTGCCTCTGTCTGTTTGAATCCCTCTGTTCTACATAATCATCACTGTATAATGCTTCACAGGGAGGTGGCCACCTATTTCATAATGAACTAAGTGTCAGTTCTCTTAGATCTTTTCAAAATGATCGTTTATTTCGTTAACTCCAAGAATTCCCAGGAAACATGACCTTCTGCCAACGCATCATCCACGTTGGACTTCAAATCCTATACAACTATGCCTGTTGACCCCGTCAAACCCGGACATCCATCGGAACGCGTCTCTACCGTTGATATGGAGCCTCCAAATCCTACGGTCATCGTCCATATCAAGCGGATAAGTAACATGACATTTACCCATCTGATGTGAGCTATTTTCTTTCTCTACCGCTGGACGCGTGGCACCCATTGTGTGGCATCAGGTGGGACTTGGCTAAAACCGCTTACCGCTCAAAGGCCTTCTGATATTTTGCTGGTTTTTTGTGGGACCCCTCTTCTGACAGAATCAAAACGATATCCATTACATTTTATGATTTTTTGGGTCTGGGGGCTTGCAGCCCTTCCTTCTTTGAGGGGTTTGCCCTGCAATCCACGATTAGCAACTTGTCAATGGCCCCCCGTTCCTTGAAATGGCCTCTGGTTTCGCTAATTCACGACAACGTGCGTTACCATTGGCCGACAGTCTGCGCGCTTGACTGAGGGTCCTCGTTGCTCTGCGCTGATCACAAATTGCAACTGTGACGAGGATATCTCTGATAAGCTTGATCTTTATAAGACTTTGAAACTTTGGCATGATTTTTAAAGAGTTCATGAAAACTTAGAGAGTGTTCTAGGATCCAATTTGGATAAGATTTCCCCTATATAGGGGTTTTAGCCTTCTTTGAGTGCCTATATCTGGTGTCCCTGATCTTCATGTTTTGATTTGATGATTTCTTGACGAAAATAAGGTAAAATAAGAACATAAACAAAGTTAATAAGAACTCAAGAATATCAAAAGTAATTATCAATATAATAAAATCTTTCCGCCTTTCCGATTTTCTAACAAAGAGTACTTTGATGAAAGTGTGTCTTGTTAAATGATCCTTGGTTATATATAAAGATAGTGATGAAAAGTCTAAGCTACAAACTCTTTTCATATTGATTATGTGACTTGTGAATTAAAAACTACTTAATATTATGATTGACATTGTTTGGTTGGATAATACTCCTTTTTGTAAGTTAAGTACTCTGCCTCATTTTTGTAACATGTTTCCTCTCGATACTTATGTTTCCCCACTTAATATTATCTCCTTTTTTGTTCTTCATTTTTTTATTCAATATTAAATATCAATGATAGATCACTAAAAGATAAGTGCTTAAGTTATTGCACTATATTTCTAGCTATTGTTGTTAAATTTAGTTATTGTGATCATTACTAGTTGGATTATTTATTCCAGTATATGAAGTACACGTTCTTGTTCCTATGTTTTGGTAGCAGTTTGATGAAGTACACATGCATTAATTATAAGAAGAAGAAGATTAAGCTAACAAGAAAAAGTAAAAAGACTCCACAAATTGTTATCAAGAAACGAAGAATCACACTACACTTATTTTCCCTAGATTCTTCAACACTTGCTTCCATCTATCATCTAATGCCATGTTGGATCCTCTTATGTCCGTGTTTACTTGTCATGTTCACATGTGCCACTACTGCATGTCCTTGTGGTGTTCCTTAAGTTATATCCATTAATCAAGAACGCAATAATATTCATGTAATTTTTTGATCCCATGACCTCATTTATCATTGTCATCCCACTATTTTCCAATCCAATACTATCTCATTAATTTCATGAGTTCCTCCCCTCTAATAATTTTTATCCTATATAACTCGGATTTTGTAAGCCAATAACTTATCCTCCGCCACCATGTTCATAGTCCACATCAAATAAATGAATCCTCACATAATGTTCCATTTGTTAACTTTGTGAGAGTCTTCTACTACAAATGCTTATATAAGTGTAACCCTTCTTATCTTATACACGAACTTTGCATGCATAACTCTCTGGCATGCAACCTCCTCCATGAGATATGCAACTGTAAGATTACTTTTATGTTTTTCTGTTTTTGGTCCGTCTATTGTCCTATATAACTATCTTCATCCTATACTTTTACACTTCTTTAACCGCTACTATGTATACATCATTTAAGCACCTATGTATACATCAGCCAAGCATCTATTTAACCGCTACTATGTATACATCATTAAAGCACCTTTGTATTCTTGATTGTTGAATCACTCAACCTTTTTTTATCTACGCTAAGCATTTCAACAATGTGCTTCTCATATTTCAGTCTAAGGTCTAAGTCTTCAACTACTCTACTAGGAAATTACTGCAATATTACCTATGCATGTCACGAATCACAATTTATAGCCAATATGAACCAAGTCTCCCCAAGGACATTTAGTTTCCTCCTTTCATAGTTTTCTAGATGCCATAGTGCAACCAACCGCTCTTGCTAAAATCTACATAATACAGAGTATTTCTATTAGCACCTATGGTATGATATATTTCTCAGGATGATGTTCTCAAGTATCTCTTCTCTAAAATCACCATGCCCAATATGACTATCTTCAAAATTCTTCGTCCTCTTCATAAAATACTATATCTTAATATCTCTCAATGTTCTTCCAACAATCATATTGGATATGCTTCCTTGAAACTTTATTTCTTCTTCTTTCTCATCAATATGGATCCCTTTACATCCAACAATAATGAATGGGTCTTTGTGTAAACATCACATTTACTCTCTACACCTTCTTTTTCTATAGTTCTAATATTTCTTTCTTCTCTTCTTCATTCTTCCAATAGATCCTTTTATTTTATTTTACTTGGTTTATTCTTCTTGGTATCTTGTGCTCCCTCCCTCCCCACCGCCTCTTCTCTCTCACACATTTCTCTTCTTCCTAGTTAATCAATTTGGATAAGTTTTACTCTTTATCTAGACTTCTCTCAACATTTCCATTGTATCCTTTGGCTCCTTCATACTCTTCAATTCTATTTTATCTATTTTCTCCTTCTTGTATATTATGCTTCTTTTCCTTGTTACTCTCATCAACCTTTTTTTTGTTGCTCTAGAGATTTCTTCTTTCATCTCATCTACATGCTATTAAGTGTATGGATTTTCTCGTCATCTAAGTTTATTTATTGTTGTTCCAATGATCTTTTGAATCTACTTTATCTTACATCTCTTCTTGTACTCCTCTTTTGCATATATCTTATTGATCCAATACCAATTAATGCAGCACACCCAAGCAATATGAAATGAGGCATAAGAGGCCCCATATACTTATTGTTTCTCCATTCAAAATTCATCCTTGGGTAATCCTTCTCTATTGTTGGTATACACCCATGAAGGTTAGAATACAAACCCTAAATCACACACTCAACCTTGCTTGTAAAACTATGATTTATATATCTTCAAATAAACAAGTCTAAATATCAACATAAACATACCACTCAATATGTAGTAATTATCCATGTACTCATACTTAGAAATACTCACACAATAACATGGAAGCAATCATCTACCCATATTCATTTATACAAACACATTTGCAACAATCATGAAACAATTGAAAAAAAAGAAAACACCATAAATTTTTAGTAATGAATTTTTATTATCGTTAGGAGGTCTTCAACGATTATTTTCATTTTTTTATTATCACAAATACTATAGTGTCAAAGTATCCCTTTTCAGTAGCAATCATTTATCTCCAAATGTCTTTATTGTCGGTTTGAAAATCATTATTTTTAATATACTATTTTCATCTAAATAATTTTGACAACATTGCAAGACTTGACACCTCTATGTGCTTTCTCAATGCCCTTTTTCTATGAGTCACAACCATTATGCTTATTCATTTATAATTTATTCATTTTTCCCTAGATAAAAAATAAAAAAAAATATCATAATTTTCTTTTATTTAAGAAATATAATTAATACCTATTGCATATGTTTTTCACATTTCAAGAACCTCTCCTAGAGTGGTCTTACGCCAAATACATCTATGATGTCATGAAAAAATCCCAAAGTGTTAACCCATACTAATCCTGTGACATATATATCAACATAAATACTTGATATACCTTTATACAGATAAAAAAGACACCAAAAAAATGGTCGAAAGTCCATAAAAAACTATTCTATGATCATAATCATGATTTTCTAGATAGAAACATAGCTAAGAACTAGATAGAAAGAACCACCATTTAATAATAATATAACGCTCTAGATAAAAATGGACAAGCATGAGTGTGGACATAAGATTGTATGAATTTTAATCTACAATATATTCTCCTCTACTCTGTCTACTACTAATTCTAATTATCATATTCTACCACTCAATATTTGGCTCTCTCTACACAAATTACCGTATAAGGAGTGCTAAACACTATCTCATATTTATATTCTTTGTAGATTGGTGTCCCTTCCATTGACATTTTGGCTTCCTCTAACCACTCTAGCTTCAATCTTCTTGGCCTTGTTCATAAATTTTTGATGCTATAAATACTCTTTATAAGCTATTCTCAAGTTCATTGGTGAATCTTCCTCAAGTAATGTATGTATCATCTGATGGATTATAACTACCACATGTAACTATTTCTATATCCATTGCAATGGTGTTGTTGTTATTGTTGTTGTTGTTTTTTTTGTTTTTTGTTTTTTGTTTTTTGTTTTGTTTTTTGTTTTTTGTTTTGCTTTTTGTTTTTGTTTTGTTTTTTGTTTTTTTTAATATCTTTATTGAATTACATGCATATCCAATCCAATCGCTAACTCATTCATCATCAAGATAACAACATCCATATTATCATGATACTGAAATTTTTTTGGTACTCATTCGTTGGCATATGCCAATCTAATGACTCTCAAGCTTCCAAAAAGTGTTCATCTTTGCCAAATCTCATGAGGCTAAGATACATTGAGTTATTGATTTTTTAAAGTCTAATGGTTCTCACACCTTTATAGAGATTTTCCTATTTCATGTTAGGTGAACACAAGATATGACATGGGTTGAGCATCAGGAAATGAACCAACTTCTCTCAATATACATTGGGTGATCATGCCTAATATCTAAACATGACTACTAGAATGCACTTTGTCCATGAATCTCTGGTAGATCAAGCATCCATCATATTATCTTCTCTCATCATCTCAAATATCGCCCACTTTTTGATTTTTCCATACATTTAGTCAATATTCTCCTCCATCTTGCTTCAAAAAGGTGCTCCTCATGCCCATGCCATCTCTTATCATCCTATGTTTCTTTCATCCACCATCCAATGCCATGTTAATTCCATCCATTTTACCTTTACTTTTTATATTCCTGTGTTTTTGCTACACATTCTCATGGTGTTTCTTAATTCATTCACATTCATCGAGAATAATAAATATACTTCATCATTATTCCAATCATTAAGGTGAACCCAAGTGACGCTCGAAATGTTGATAAAATAAAATATAATGCAACCATTTTTCAAATTATATCCTCATCAAATTTTGACCCCATGACCTCTTTTATCACTTGCATCCCACCATTTTCTATCCAATAATATCACATTAGTTTCATGAGCTCCTACCCTTTGTTAAATTTCCACTCCACATTCGTTGGTGTCCACAAGTCAATGAATCATCCTACACAATTGTCCTCTTACAGTACATTGACTACGTGGCTCCTCTCATCATCTATCATGTGCAAAATTTTTGGGAAGTATTCTATCCCACATGCTCGAATCATTATAAGTCCTCGTGTCTCAAACACAACCTTTTCAATGCATAATTATTTGATACACAACTTTGTCTTCTCAGTGTGTAACTACATAATCACTTTTGTGATATTTCTTTTTGGTTCATACGTCGTTTTGTGCCATTTTCTTCTCATCCACTTGTCTTAAGATGAACCTCTTCTTGTACATTTCTTTGGGTACATTCATCGTACTTATGATGCTTGTACATCACTCAACCAACTATGAGAGAGCTAACATGAAGTTTAAAATTCAAACATGCATAGGTTTGGGAAATCTATTTCTTATGGAATACCTTAGTGGAAAATGGTATATAGTGACCTAACTTGAGTGAGGAAGTTGTTTACTTGTTGCTAAGTAAAACAATGGATGATGCTTGCTCGAAATTATGTTAGCAAGGGTTATGTTGACCTAGGTTGTCATTGATGTCAATATGGCAATATTCTAGATACTAGATGATGATATGAAGCCAAGGGGAAGCTGAGCAAATCTATGAAGAGACATAAGCAAGGCCTTCAGGATAGCCAAGCCATAAGCAAGAGTCTGTTAACAAAGGAGTAAACAAAGGAGGCATATCAAAGCTATTGCAGAATATCAGTGCAAGAGAGGCATATTGGAAAAGGCAGAAGCCATCAAGGTATGAAGGTATCAAAGGATGTCTTTGAAAGACATTTCCAAGTTAGAGGAGCCACATTGGAGTAAGAGGAGCAAACATAGCAAATAGAGCTATCGGAGAGCATATCGGAGGAGCAAAGAGCAGACAGAGCCATCGAAGGAGAAAACAGAGCTATCGGAGCTCAGGAGGAGTCTTATCGGGAATAATGTATGCCCGCCAAAGAAGAGCGGAATACAGATATGCAGAAGAGTTAAAGGAGCAGAGCATAAAGAAGGGTGGAAGAGTTAAAAGGAGCGGAGTTGTATATAAGATATGTATATGCGAAATACACTATTGGGAGCTATCAGAGCAAAGTATGGCAAAGAATGCCAAATAATACACTATCGGGAGCAATATAGTGTATATGCATGAAAATACACTATCGGAGGCGGAAGACTTAGTTATAGTGGAACACACTATCAGAGCGGAGAAGTATATATATATATCGGAGTATAGAGGTGGCGTATATATAAATATATATCGGCGATATGATAATCGGCGGTTTGGTTATGTTTCATCACCCCAAACCCCTGACAGCGGCATATATGTGCGGACCTGATGAAACATATAAGTTCAGGTGCATAAACAATGAAGTCCGCCAAAAGTGTTCCGAAGCATGCTTTTAGTGTATTTCAGATTTTCGGGCTTTGAGCCTTGGCGCATTAAAACATGCAAATTTGCAATATATATAAATGTCGTATAACTGTGATACATGCAAACTCATTGAAACATTGAAATATGATTTAATATTATGTCGCATCCACCATATCGAAAGACCTTAAGGCCTTGCTGCTTCAGAAGCGCCGATTACGATATATGTCGTGGACCTGATGGTCCGAGTGTAACACAGCTCAATATTATATCGTGTCCAGCATCAGCCATTGGCGATGTTATGGGCTCAACCTATACAGGACTGCGATAAGCTGCGACTGCCGATTGCGATATACACTGCGGACCCAAAGCAGCTATAAATGTGGGTAAAATGTTTTTGAAGTCCGCCCTTTAGCGTTTCAGTC
>APFE030383626.1:0-17007 GCA_000404065.3 Pinus taeda
GCAAGGAAAGGGGTTAGGATGGTCTATATGATGTAATTTCTCAATCATTTTCAGAGGTTGGAGAGGTTGGACACTTGGGATTGCTTTGGCATACTATTGTACATATTTTCTCTCCACTTTTGGCTAAGGAAAGACCAGGGTTCTGCAGCACTGGTTGGGATCCATGTGGCTTTATGTTTTGATGGTTTGCTTCTCTCAGTAATTTTAAGTTGTTATGTGTATCATTTTCCTTCTCTCACCTTCTGCAATTGAACAAATGAAGTGTTAAGGTAGAATCCATAGATTGTTATGCTCTGCCTTTAAATTTGTTTGATTTTCAATCTTCTCACATGTTTAAGGAGAATCCTTGAAACCTTCTTGCTCTCCTTAGCTCCTCACCAGTCTGATCTACCCATTCATTCCCTTTAAAAGCATCAAGGCAATTTCCTTCCTTTCCCCATTCAGACCTCTGCAGAAACTGTGCCTCATCCCAAAGCCCAAATTTTCCTTTCCCTGTTTCAACACAAAAACTCCTAAAAACTCAAATCAAGCCTTTGTACTTCATACCTAGCCTAAAATTAGCTTCTATTTCAGACACCTCGAGTCTCATCAATCATCTTTCGCCGAGATTGACCTGGAGAGATCCCTCTCCTGTCCTCGTAGGGCTAGCTACGAGGTTGAGCGTGGTTTGATGTAGCCTTGAGTTTTAACTTATTTTAGCCTAAGGTATATTTGAGCGCTAACAGTTGGGTCAAATATTTCGAGGCAAATAGGCATTGTTTATTCCAATTTTCATTTTAGCGTAGTTTCCACTACCTAGACTAGAAGGAACATTTATGATTGTTCTTGTTTATCCAATTTATGAGGTTTTGTAGCCAATTTGTTTTATTTGTGCAAAAACCATCTTTGGTGCCACTAACCTCTCTTCCAAATATGTTAATTGTCCAACAAACATCAATTTTTTATTTCATCGAATATAAAGAGGTGATGAAAATTTAGGAAATTTTTCATTAAGTATTGCATTGTTACAATATTTGCATATTTGTTCATTGGGTTTAATGTTTTTGAAGTTTGAAGTAGGCATCATAGAGAAAATAGTAGATAATATGTCTTTGTTAATATATTTCATGTCCTTTCAAAAGGAAAATCTATAACAAACGCAACATGCATATGTAGGGGTGTCTTGGATTGATTGCAAATATGCCTCAATGGATTTATTTGACTTTACATGCTTCTTTTGTGCTTCTTGTATCATAGCACCTTGTGCTCGTATTGCAAATTTCAATTGATGTATGTGAGTGTACTTCTCACTATAAGTATTGTAAAAAGAAGTAGAGACTTCTTTCTTATTTTGTGCCTCACTTGAAGAAGGATTATTGTCCTAAATGTCAAATACTTTGATACTAAATTTTTATCTATTTATTTTTATATTGTGTTGTCAATTAACAAATTCTTAAATTGAGTAGAACATCTAGTAAACCTAGATTCTTCTCTAACAAGATATCTAGAAGGTACACTTGAGCTCTGCTTGCAGTTATCCCTTTTTGAGATTCCTTGGATCATTTGTGGTGAATTGTCAATGTCACTAATGTTCTCAACTTTCTGAATTTCCATAATTACATGGAAACGTGCATGCTTTATAGATATTGGTACACGCATAAGGTACAAGAATTTGGAGCAATTTTTTGATGAATCAAATCTCAAGGAAATACCTTTTGTTTCTATGTTTCAAATATATAGATATATATATTGACATAAAGGAGTTCAGATATCCATGTATTGCAAAGCCTTTTCCCCCTATATGTCCATATGCATATGACATTGATAAACTTATAATATAAGCTTGTCAATCGTTGATATATTTCTCTTGTTTAATGTTCTGAGTACTCAAGTGTTGTTGTAAGCAATTGATAGCTCTATCATCATTGCAAATGACATAATTGTAAAAAGTTTGTGCAATTGTTTTTATGATGTTATACATATCAAACCATGGTGCAAGAATATAAATAGACTCAAACAAAGAGTTATCACAATCATTGCAATTTTGTTGATAGGTCATGAAGCCTTGTTCAAACAATATTTTCTCAATTTCCAATATGTCAAACTATTCATGTGAGAATTGGTATGGGAAAATGCATGGGCAAATAATTCTATTTATTGAAGCTACAATATCTACAGTGTTATGTAGAAATAGTGGTTCAAAATATTAACACGCAGGATTTTGGTTATGTAGAAAAATCTTATATTGATAGCCATGAACATTTGAATTCAATCGTAGATATGCCTGGGCATTTGTAAATAGCCAAACATTGACTAGAACAGACAACCACTTGGAGAACCATTTCATACAAAATTCATACCCCCATAAGGTAATTGTAGATCAACCACAAATAGAAGAAGGTGTAGACAATCCTTTCAAGTATATTTTAAGATAATTAACATGATTAAGATCCTGAAGGTATTCAGGAGTCAATATTATATGCAATGAATTCAAAGCAGTGTCATGTCCATGACATAAGCAATGTCGAAATTGGTTTACATTTCCATGTCATATTTTCATTGAACTATAGAAAAAGTTAAGAAGAACACTAAATGAGTGAAATAAACAATCACCAGGATAATAGAATAAACACTCTAATCTACGTAGATTGAATCTTGGTAACTTGTGATCAATTTATTGCAATTTTGATCCTTTCAACACAAAACTATTTTTCATTTCCATAAAGTGTATTGAGACACACTGAATATTTTTCCAAATGTAACAGTGGTTTATAGCATTAAGAGCATTGATTTCATAGAATATTCAATTAGAACATATGATAATAGGAAATTTTTAGACCTCATATATAATCTAGTCCACATTTTTTGTGGTTATCTTCTCTCCATGTTTTTTCATCTCATAATACTCCGAAAATGAGTACATAGCACTGTGAAAAAAGAGTAGATGAAATTGCCATAAAGGACCTTGAACATTGCATTTTGTTTTTGCAATTGAAACATAATTTAAAACTAAATACATTTATGCATTTTAAAATAATAGAAACAAAAGTATTATTACCATGTTAACAAATTTTAAAACACAATATTCAATTTTCAATTAAAAATATTTGACAATTACTATAAATTGATTTCAAAATGTATAAATCAAATAACATCCCATTATTATCTTCAAAAACAAATTACAATATAACTTTCTACAATAAACAACTCTAATTTAAGATAACAAGCATAAAACTACTTAAAACAATTATCATAGTCATAAGCTTATTGAAATAATAAACATATTGAAATGCTTATTACTATAAAGCTATCAATTACACCATGTCTAAGTTAATAACCTATTGTTGTATTATAAAGACATTGTGCTATGAAATAAAATGCAAATAATTTAGCTTCCTAGCATAATGTAATATTTGTCTTTTAGTACTTGGTGCAAATGGATATAGCTCCAATTGTTTGAGCATACCTATGGCTAACACATGAACATCTTATTTTTTTGACATATGCACATCATAGTACTTGGACAAAGATCCATAGCTAGTATGTGCATATTCAAGAACAAAACCCATGCATAATTGGTAGACAAAAAACAATACATGGAGTTAATGGAAAAAGTGAAAACTAGAAAAACTAATAATAGATATTTCTATGTAGCAAGAAGCACCAAAGAAACGTTGTAAGCATTTTCATCAATAAAACACACCACACATTGATATTTTTTTTATGAATACCTATGCAAATTTTTTTTGGCATAAAAATTCTATTTTTTTTTTAAATATATGAATTTAGAATTCTTTTATCTCAATCACCTCTCTATGGTTTATGGCAAAACAAAATTAATTACATCAGTTCTATATACTTTGTGTTCATGCATAGCCTATACATAATTCAAATGTATTTGTGATCACACACTTATCATGAAGATATTGACATACTTATAATGAGACTACATGAAAATCGTCAATAATGTATGCAAGACACAACAATATTAATAACACCGTAGCCATGAATTTATGCAAGCTATGTACAAAGAAAAATTAACAATGCATTTAATGCTAGCATATAAACTATATATTTGTGTGTGTGTGTGTGTGTGTGTGTGTGTGTGTGTGTTTATTCTATTTTCTGCAAATAACAATGACCAAAAATGGGTAATGTGAATTTGTATCATATTGTTTACTAGCCATGGAAAGAATTACCTGCTATGTCATAAGCAATAAACAACATTCTAGTGACACATGACTAAATAAAGCACAAACAAAAAAACATTGCCCAATTGTAATCATAGTACCATAACTACATTCAATTGCAAACGAAGGTGTACAGACTAGCTTTGTATCATATTGTTTGCTAGTCATTGAAAGCATTATCTACTATGCCATAAATAAAAAATAACAACAAATAACATTCTAGCCACACATGTCTAAAAAAATTGCAAATAAAACACATCGCCCAATATTAATCATAGTTTTATAACTACATTAAATTGCATATGTACTTTAGTAACTCTGTGAATTCAACCAAAACATATTTCACCAAAATTTTCTAGAAATGAAATAATTTAAGCTTCCATAGTCACCCATCTTGGAATACAAATTCCAAGTAGACATACACAACAAAAATGAATATGAGATTTAGGGGTGTATTTAAGATCCACAGATTTTACATTACATTTTGTGAAAATTCTTTCTCACTTAAGACATAGTGAATCAACAAATTTATCATCTAGATCACACAAAAAAGTTGTTATATGTTGGCCTTTGACAGTCATTCATTGTTCTCTGGATTTGAGCAAAGATATTTGATGGAACAACATAAACATTTTCACCACGTCAAGCTATAACTAATCCACTTGCCACATAAATTGCATTCAAACCACACATTGTTTTTCCTCTTCTCTATTTTATTTGCAGAATGAAATGTCTGATTATCAGTGTCCTCCTCTTTTGTAAGTTGTTGCAATGACTTTGACAATTCCACAACTACGCATTCCATGAGTCAAAATCATTCACAATTGCATAACACTGTTCTATAGTAGATTCCATCAAACTAGCAGACATCACTTGAATCAAGTATATCATCAAGTAAACTAATTATTCTACAATGTAAATAATACTACTCTTTAAATGCTTATTGGTATCAACTACAATAAAAAATAGAAATAATAAGTGTTCTAAAACTAATTTTGTTAGACAAAGATGTTCAATTGTAAGCAGATTAGACATTGTATTTCAAATCATATCAAATGTTAATTGGCCGAAAAGGTAAAATTTAAGTATCTAAAAGAATTTTAATACCCTTATAATTGTCTTTAAGTTTTTATAAATTAAATACTTTAAACACCACAATTACAAATAAAAAAGGTTGTAACGTTCTTTAATTCCTTTAAGTTCCCATTTGTATTTTTATTGCTTTCCATTTGTTTCGAAAAAAAAACAGCACGCAATTGCTACATAAAAACATTAATATTATTCCACAATTAAAAAGTTCTTTAAAAGTTTAACTTGCCATCTAGACATAAATAACATGTAATTTAATCCCAAATTAATGGACAACAATAAAGTTCATTTAAAATTTCTAAAAAAACTGTGAAATTTTGGATATTGCCCTGTCTAGATAAAATTATTCAACACTTTAAAGTTTAGAGCAAATTAAAAATTTCACAAATGTTTGGAACATCCTAATCATTACAATCCCATACCTATACAATAAAAGGCACATGCATAATCGAATATTTCTCAGCTAATATCGAAATTACTTTATCGAATCCTAGAAATATATATTTCAAAGGCCCATCATAAACATTATGAAGGTGTTAAACCAACTCATGATCTATTTACATAAAACATATAGATAGAATAATTTATATTATCAAGTTGTCTCCTCGTGACTCTATACTGTTATTTCTTCAATCAAACTTTATTTTTTTTATTTAGTTTTTCCAATAACAGTATGTTCATTGAATATTAAAGCAATATATCATGATTTACAAAAACCACTAATAAAAATATTAACATTTCTAACTATGCATCACTAAATTATTTATATATTAAATTAATATACTTATATATATAAATATATATATATATAATAATGTATATGTATAAGTATAATTTGTGTGTGTGTTGTGTGTTGTGTGTGTTGGTGTGTGTATATATATTATATCAATATTATTAACTACATAAATTATGGCAATTTTTCATGTTTACTTCACATTTCTTAAATCCAATATAAGACCAACATACGCAATTGTGTCAAGGCTGAAATAAAAATTTTAACATCCATTAGAATTTAAAATAAGCATGTGTAAAACAACTTAATATAATAATTTAATACTCTATTGATTTATATATAAACACAATAAAAATTTGATAATATAAGCATTTTTAACGTTATGTGCAAACATTAAAAGATATAACCATTTATTGAAACTATATATATATATATATATATATATATAATATAATATATATATATATATTATAAATAATATATATATTATATAATCAAAATCATCAATAATAATTTATTTTAAAAATTTAATTAATTGTTAATATTCCACCTACAATAATTTAACAAAAATATATGAATAAAATAAATTAAAATTAAATAAAAATTAAATTCACATTCACATGACTTTAAATTAAGTCCCTTTTACTCTTATAAAGTATAGTCAAAATAATCACAACACTAACTAAAATTTTAATTCATTTTGCAATCATCCACAACTCTAAGTAAAATCAATAAAACTTAACAATTTAGTCACTTGCCACAGTTGAAAAATTAGGACCCAAGAAAAAAAATCAAAGGAAAACGAAGAACATCATCAACAAGCAAAGTAAAAATGATCTTCATATAAAATGTACTACAAACCAAAAGTTAAATATATTGCAAAGTTGTATTTTAAATATAAATCGATAAAATTGTATTATATATATATATTATATAAAGTATTTGTTGACAGCGCTAGACCCACCAACATTCAAGGCCGAATCTCCCTGGTAGGAAGTCCCAACTAGTCCTTAGCCTGTTTGGAGTAGGAGTCCCAGTAGTGGGTGGTAATGTAGTGCCTTGAACACAATAGCGTGTAGAGGTAAGTATGATGCCTTTGGTCGTAAGCAAGTGTGTGACCTTGTAGCTAGTCAGGTGAGATGTATGGGGGTTCTAAAAAATGGAGGGGAAAAGGAAGTGTGTCTCTTAGAAGCCTGTAATAGTACGCAACCTAAAAGGAACACATGAGAAAAATGACATCACAAGTTGGAAGCAGAATAGTCCACAATCCAATGGGACAGGTTAACCCAGAACACCTACAACAAGATTCTTTCAATTACATACAAAATAGTTCATAAGAAAATACATAAGTTAAAAACATTCATTGTTAAAGTAACCACAATAGTTGAACTACAACAACAACATATGCATGAAAACGTGTTGGATCAGTTATATTATTATTAAATGAAATTTCCATTCATACTTACAACATTGACATCTACTAGCCACAATAGTGGAACATCACAGTCAACATCGCCTGCAGCTCCAAAGAACTGTACTTGCTCTACTCTATGTAAAAGTCAAGGCTCATCACAATACTCCTAAGCCTTCTCTAAGCCTAAGCCTAGCCAAAATCTTGGCTCCTGTAACTTCCCTAGTGAAAATTCCATGTAAAAATATATAAATGCCATGGATGATTAGACATGTATTCCAAGTTGAATGGTGGGCAAGACATCCTACTGGATGTTCATTCGGTTGTTTATGGCTAAAGGAAATTGGCAAAGGAAATGGCTAAGGATTTGGAAAGACATGAGGAATTTGTTGGCATTTTATTTATGAAAATAAAAGAAAATAGGAGAAAAGGAAGGTGGAAGGTCACAGTTTGCATGCGAGGAGGAAAATGAAGGAAAATGTAAATTGAAGAAAATAGAGGCATCATTCATAAAAAGGCTTTTGAGGATCACGGCCAAGCTTGGTCAGTGTAACCTTTCAGCAACTGAGTTTGGGAGCTCTCTCGTTATTCTCTCTCTCTCTCTCTCTCTCTCTCTCTCTGTCTCTGTCTCATATTCTTGGACACTTAGGGTTTCTTGGAGAATTTTGGCATTGGATCAAGAAAGGAAAAGAAGGCAAGAGGAAGAAAAGATCAAGTAGGGAAAGGAAGGATTAAGAAGCTATAACATACTTCATTACAGGTATCGACTTGCATTTTATTTCCCTTGCTACATTTGGCATGCATGACATGGCATGTGGCTCATTTTTATCATGGCATGGCTTTTTCTAGGTGTAACAGTGTTTTTAGACTAGCCTTGCCATTTCTGGATAGATATGGTGTGATGGGGTTCCTGTTTTGGTTGAGTTGGATCGTTGGATATATTTGAAGCTGAGTGGGGTAGATATTAGAATGATAAAGGAGATGGCCTCATGGTCCCTGAACCAAATTGTGGACCATGGTAAAGGCACTAGCCTAGTGACCCTTGACCGAGACTATGGGTTGTGGTAAAGCCAGGATTGTGTTGCCTCGGTGAGCCAAGAATCCTTGCCAATGACTGCCAAGATATATAGTAGAGCCAAGAGGTAGATTTATCTCTATTCAGCCTAGTAATATCGGGCTTAGGATATGTGGTAAATCCTAGAGATTGGGTCTTAGTTTAGGGCCTACTGATCCAGGTTTGGATTACAGTAAATCATGAGGGACTAAGAGATAGGAAAATTCCTCATGGTGTAGGTGAAGAAATCTGGTTGCATCCATGCTTGTTTGGCCTAGTGATCGAGCGAAGATCATGGTAAAGTATGTTATGGTGTGACTATTATGTTGGCCTAGTGATCTAGGAGAGATTGTGGTAAATTTTGGTTTATTTTGATGAGACTGAGGTGGTTTAGCCTCGGTGTGCCCTGGTTGGTTCTTTTGGTTTGACTCCCACATTCATTCTTGTAATATGGCATGGGGATGAATGACTAAAGAGAGATTTGGCTTAGCCATTCTATGGTCAGGTGGAATGTGGTAGTTCCATATCTCATTGGTTTATTGCATTCATTAATGAGAAACTCATTCCCTTGATTTCCATTTGCCAATGTATTGATCTATATGTTGATTTTGATGGCTGATATATTTACGGTAATTTTGTCACTATTATGTTGGTTATATGTATATTTTATGACAACAACTATGTATGGCTCTCAGCATGCTTTTACTTGTAAATTAACGGATAATGTATCTATGCCCTAATAGATGATAATGCAGCAAATGACATATGAGAATAATGGTTCATAGTGATTCTTAGATAAGTGTAAAATACCTACACTTAATTATGTTATTTACACTTGTAGGTTACATGTTGATGATATGTTTTACAAAATGCCCCACATTGATGGTAGGGATATGGTTATGGTCTTGTTCAACCTATTTCTTTTTCATCATTTTTTCCCTGTATTTTTAATGATTTCAAGCTATCACTCCATTTTGGGCAGTGGGATGGGCTTTGTGATAGAAAAAGTGACTTAAATCTTGGGGTCGTTGGCACACAACTGGAAATTTTGGTCTCTAATCACTCGCAGGCAAGCCCGTGAGAGTGATTTTGGGTTTTTGGTCACTCTGTTGCCCATAACATGAGAGTGACTATGGCATAAGAGATTCATAACAACAGTGGGACTCAGGGACAAGTTGTCTGAGTAGTTGACATGTCTCCTAAGGGTGTTGTTTCTAATGTTCGATGATTGCGTATGATTTTTCTATAGAGTCCACTTCCTTAAGGGCATGTAGGAGGTTGAATCTGATCATAGTAGCCTCGCGTCTCATGTTTACCCTGGTTAGAAAGGTTACTTGCATGAATGTGGTAGGAGGGTGTTACAGAGTGGTATCATAGCATGGTCCACCCCTCGAGCTGGATGGGTAGTATGTGTTGGTCATGGATGCATGTCAGTCACATGTTTTTCTCTGATACTTGCATTGCATGTGCTTGCTCCATTTGATAATGATTGATCATGGTTGTAGTAAGGTTTTCATGAGGGACTTGATGTTGATTTTGAGGAATGAACTATCATGAGTATGCCACTGGTTACATATTGTTGTATGTCACTTACATGTTAATTATATGTCACTTGATTACATCCTTATATGTTAGGTTTCATTCTTGTAGGTTTGATTACATATATCATTCTTGTAGGTTGGTTACCATAATTGATCACTAATGCTCGACTACATATGTTCATATGTATGTATACTTTATTATGCATTGCTTATGCATGTTGATGTTTCATTTGGAAATGTGTGCAATGGAGTAATGGTTGTTTTCATGCATAAGGTCATGGTTTGTGAAGTTGACATGGTCATGCATTGATGATTGGACTCTATCTATAAGGATGTCTATATGGATTTGTACTCATGTGTTATATCTCTATATGAAATTGTTATGCATGTATGGTCTTGGTTATAGTTATGCATGAATAGTAGGTCAAACATGTCTTGTGAATTCATGCAATGCAATTTAGGTCATCACGGTGCTATTGGTTGTTAGGATGCTAATGTGTTGGGTGGATAAAACATGAGATGTAGATCATCAAAGTAAAGTTGTAGAATTGGACCTCGAGGCAAGAGCATATCATCACATAGGTATGTAAGTTAAGGATTTTTATATGCATTAGGGTTATATACATTAGGCTTATGTACACGTCTTTTGATGTTATGATTACATTCATGATAGATTTTAGTTTATTAGTGTAGTTATATGCCCATGTGTCAGATAGTCATGAACGATAGTAATCTATGCTTGTTACATTTTTATTGTCGTTTTAGGTTAGATAACTCAATGATTATGTTATATGTTATTCATGAAGTATCTTATAGGTTAACTTGTTGTTGTTATATGCTATTAACTTGATGATTAGGGTTATTTTATTGATATCTTGAAGTTGTAACTTGGATTGGTCATATTCGTTATGGTTATGTTCATTGCATTGAAGATCTTGATGTTATATGTATTGTGTTAACCTGGTTTGACCTATGCAGATGGTTATGATTGTGATATTTGGGTATGAATCGACATATTTGTTATATGGTGTCGTACTAATCTAGGTTGATATTACATATGTGATTGTTATGATTGAATGAGAAATGCTTATGAGCTTATGATGTGAACATGTTAGTTAGTTACTATTATGGATACCATGATCTTATTTATGTTTGGGTTGATATGTTGTGAAGTTATATTATGCTAACTAGATTGATTGTGTAGACAAGATAGCCTCCCTTTAGATACATTAAGGTATGAACTTGCTTATGTCATATACCTTGTGATTTATTGTTTGATTATGACATCTATTTGGTGTTTGCTTTTTTGGTGTCAAGTTGATTTATTTAACATCGTATGTTTGCAAGTTGGTTGAATGTTTGATGAATTTCATAATATGAGTATGTGTTCCAATGATCTTGTTTCAAGATGATTGTACTCACGCATACACATTGAGGCATCTAAAATATACTTTAGTATAATAGGTGACAAATGTATCATTGTGTCTAAGGACTATGAGTTGACTAGGGATTATGATATGATTGTTAGTCCTAGTAAGGGTTGATTTCAAATTGATAGATATGATTGTCTTGATATTTGGAACATGTGGTTGACATGTGTGTTAGGTCCCTATAATACTAGTGTATTCCCTTATTATTTTTTTCATTGTAGCCCATTATTATTATTGGTGTCCCCATGTTGTCACCATATTATTATTATTATCCCCCATACAAGCCCACTATTGTTATTTTTGTGCCCTTACATTATTATTGTTATGTCGGCTTTGATTATATTGTGACCCCTTAGACTCCTATACCTAGAAAGGAGGTTTTGTCATTTGAATCATCCAAGAATTGTTCATTTGTTTAATGTAAAGGAGGCTTCCCCCTCAAAGAGGCTATTTTTGAAGTCCTTTACCTATATTCTCTTCTATTTTGTGATTTGGTTGCATAACATTTGGTATCAGAGCTTTGGATTCTAGGGTTTCACTACTCCAAACTCGTCATCATGGAATTTTCACTATAAATATTTTTGTACGAAGTTTCAGATGCTGAAATTTAAACCATTTGAGCCAAAATCGCGATGAACCTTGGGTCTAAATTTCAGATCTTATTTCACTATATTTTCTGAGATATGGTCCAAGGAAGTTACGGTTTTGGCAAGCTCCCGCATTACATCCCAAACAGGTGACCTTGGGAAAATTTTCATAAATTTATCTCTAAGAATCAGATTGAAATTTCATAAGAAGTTATAGAAAGAGAAAGAGCTATAGTTTTTCGTGTATCATTTTCAGGTTTGAAGGTTGAAACAGTGACATGTGGCACGTCGTACAAGTTCACTCTACTGAAACAATATATAATCAGGTCATTGTGGGAGATTTGGCATAACTATTTCTTGAAGAATGCAATATTGATCAGACCTATGGGGTTGGAAACAGGACTCAGAGGCTTACCATAGGACAAAATTATAGACCTTATACATCTGAAATTACATATATAAAACAAATTCAATATCAAGATCCTATGAAGCGAAAAAAGGTATGTAGTATTTTTAAACATTTGCATAGGTTTGGTTTGAAAAATTAGTTTTAAGTGATTCAAAGGGCATAGTGAAGTATGATTATCATTAATTGATGCCCCGAAGAAAGAAAATGGAAACACCTAGTGAGCAACCTGAAATATCTACTATGACTCATGAAGAAGAGGAAGAAATGCAACATGATATATCAAAATTACGATATCAAGTGCAATAAATTTCACTCTCACAAAAAGTAACAGAAGCTAAGATGGATGGTTTAAAGAAAGGCATAATGGATTGCATGGAAGATAAGGTGGAAGCTAAGATGGATGGTCTAGAAGCAAAAATAAAAGGAAACATTGAAGATTTGAAGAAAGACATGGAAGGTTTGAAAGGAGGTTTGGCCAAATTTCTACAAGAAATGCTTCCTAACAATGAAAAGGTAGTAGAGGAAACTCATGATGAGAAAAATTAAATTTTAATCATGATTTCATAGAATCTAACATTGGATTGAATACTCATCATGTTCCAAAGATCGATATGAGCAAGTTTGATTGCAAGGATCCCATAACATGGAAGAGACAGATGGAGAAATATTTCAATCTCCATAATGTGAAAAACACACAAATGGTACACATTGCAACTTTATATTTGGAATTGAATCAGTTTGTATGGTATCGATGGCTTTGCTCTTGTAAAAAAATTGTCACTTGGTTAATTTTTATGGAGGAAATTATAGCACATTATGAGGATAAAAAAAAACCTTCTTTAGCCAATTGATAAATCTCAAACAAAAAGGTTCAATGGTGGAGCACATTGAGGACTTCCAAAAATTGAATATAAGCATAACAGATATTCCAAAATAGCAGAGTACTGATGTGTGGATAGGAACTTTAAAATATAACATCCAAAATAAGGGTTGCCTTTGGGAACATGATTCATTGAAGGAAGCATTCAGATTGGCAAGAAAATTTGAAAGAATAATTATGGAAACAAGGAAGCATGCCACTCACAACTATAAACATGGATGTATTGTTGCCCCTAGACATCCAAAACCTACAAGGTTGACACCACAACAATTGGAAGAAAAAATAGAGAAAGGGCTTTGTTATAGTTGTGATAGAAAATACACTAAAGGTCATAAGTGTGCTGAGAAGAAATTATTTTGCATAGATTGTGAAGAGGAGGAAGAAAAAAAGAAGTGTAAAAAGAAGAGGATATACACTAGGAACCAACCCTAGAGAAAGAAGAAATGAAGCCAACCATATCCCGTAATACATTGATAGGAATTACCACTCCTCAAACACTCAAGATAGAAGCAAATATGAAGAAGAAAAAGGTAATAGTGTTGATTGACTCAGGTAGTACCCATAATTTTATTCTTGTAAGATAGCTAAGGAGTTAAATTTCTTCCTACTCCTAGCACCTGAATGTCAAGTGATGGTTTCAAATGAAGGAACCATAAATTTCTCTAGAATGTTCCATATTATCAATATATCAATGGGAGAATATGAATTGAATGGTTCAATGATTTCCATTCCAATGGGTGGTGCTGATGTTGTACTAGGAGTCTAATGACTACACCGTTTGGGTACGACAACTTTTAATTTTCAAGAACTTTTCTTGAAATTTTTTTGGGAAGAAAAGGAAGTTGAATTAAGGGGTATCATAGGGAATCTGTGACAGATAATAAGCTCTAAGAGCATGACAAATCTTCTAAATAAAAAGCAACCGGACGTAATTGCACAATTATTTTCACTAGAGGTTGCCATATCGAAAGCATCTATTTCTCCATATCTCCAAAATGTTTTGGACAACCATTCCAAGGTATTTGATACTTCCAAATGCCTCCCACCTATTCGTGTTCATGATCATGCTATTCATTTGATCCCATGAACTATTCCTCCAAACATCAGGCCTTACAAATATCCATATGCCCAAAAGAGTGAAATTGAACATATTGTTGCAAAAATTCTAGAGGCTGGTATAATCCAACCTATTCAAAGTTATTTCTCTACTCTAGTAGTATTGGTGCACAAGAAGGTTGGATCATTTCGCATGTGTCCAAATTTCAGGGAATTCAACAAGCTCACTATTAAAGATAAATTTCCCATTCCTGTCATTGATGAATTATTTGATGAATTACATGGAGAAATTTACTTCACTAAGTTGGATCTTCGTTCAAGATATCATCAAATCATAATGGAGAATGAAGGCATTCTAAAAACAACATTTAGAATTCATGAGGGTCATTATGAATTTGGGGCCATGCCTTTTGGCCTTGCCAATGCACCTTCTACATTTCAAGGTTCGATGAATTCCATTTTCAAACCCTTCCTTAGAAAATTTGTGTTAGTGCTTTTTGATGATATACTAATCTACAATATTTCTTGGAAGCATCATCTTCAACATGTTGAGAGGGTGCGCAAACTATTAGGGGAGAAACAATTATATGCAAAAGCCTCCAAATGTTTCCTTGGAGTAAAAGAGGTGGAATATATGGGTCATATTGTATCACATGAAGGTGTTAAGATAGGCCCTATAAAAATTAAAGTAATTAAGGAATGGAAAGTCCCCACATCCATAAATAATCTACGAGGATTTCTCTGGTTGACAGGGTATTATCGCAAGTTTGTTAATAATTATGGGAGAATAATAGCACCTATAATAACCTTACTGAAGAAAGATGCATTTTCTTGGACTCTAGAAGAAATGATGGAATTTGAACATCTTAAAGAAGCAATGTGCCAAGCACTAGTCTTAGCTACGCCAGACTTCACAAAAACATTTATTGTGGAATGCCATGCCTCTGGAAATGGAATTGGTGTTGTTTTAATCCAAGAAAGAAATGTATTTACAAAGAGCTATTTATGTGAAGGAAATGTTGGCAATACTACATGCACTTAATAAATAATGACCTTACCTAATGGGAAGATAGTTCAAGATAAAAACGGATCATGATAGTCTTAAATATTTTTTAGAACAGATATTATCTTCAAAAGAACAGAAAAAATGGGTCACAAAGATGTTAGGTTATGACTTTGAAATAATCTACAAAAAGGGGAAGAAAAATGTTGTTGCAGATGCACTCTCAAGAAATGATGAGTATATGGAAGCATTGTTTTGTGCCATTTCTATTATCCAACCATATTGGATAAAAGAAGAAATGGATGAATGGAACAATGATGAAGAAGTGTGGGAATGCATTCAAAATTTGTAGCAATATCCCAGTACATATGATATATTTAGCTGGAAAAATGGTTCGTTATGGTACAATGATCACTTACACATTTGTAAGAATTCCCAACTCAAACAAAATATTCATCTAGAATTGCACACCTCACCCTTAGAAGGGAACTCATGATTTTTAAAAACTTACCATGAGGTTAAGAAAGAATTTTTTTCGATTGATCCTATTTAAAAGTTTGTGGTGGAATGTTTGGTTTTCCAACAAAATAAAGTTGAGCCAATTAAGACCCTAGGCCTGTTACAACCTTTATCCATTCCAACTCAATGATGGGAGTAGGTTTCAATGGACTTTATCACAGGTTTACCCAAGTCCAAAGGAAAGAGTGTCATTATGGTGCTAGTTGATAGAGTTACTAGGTATTCACACTCTTGTGCATTATCTCATCCATTTAAATCTAGTATTGTTGTTACCACATTTATGGAAACAATTCAAAAGCTACATGGAAACCCAAAGATTATTGTAAGCGACAAAGATCCCATTTTCACAAGAAATTTTTGGACATAATTATTTTCTTATTTGGGTACTCGGTTAGCTCATAGATCATCTTATCATCCATAATATGATGGGAAAACTGAGATAATGATCAAATTTTTGTAAGGATGTCTTTATTGCTTTGTATTTGATAAACATACACAATGAGTCAAGTGGTTTCCTCTGGTTGAATTGTGGTATAACACTTCCTTCTATACTGCAGCAAAAATGACCCCATTTATGGCACCTTATGGATATCATCCACCATTTGCCACATCATCTTTAAGCGAAAATTCTAAGTTTCAAGCAATGGAATATCACATCAAGCATCAACAACAAGTTCTCCAACTCTTCACGGATAACCTCAATTTGGTGCAGAATAGAATGAAACAATAAGCATATCGACATCTCAGCGAAAGAAGTTTTGATGTAGATGACTGTATATTTATACCACTACAAGCATACAAACAAATGTCCCTCAAGAAAGCTAAGAAAGATAATAAATTGTCACCAAATTATTATGGTCAATACAAGGTGTTACAAAAGATTGGTACTATGGCAAACAAATTGGAGCTTCCTGCATTTTCTCGAGTCCTCCCAGTTTTCTATGTGTCATGCTTAAACAAGTTTATAGGTGACAAGCTCCCATATCAAACAATATTGCCAAAACTTGATGAGGAAGGAAAAATCATATTTGAGCTTGAAGTAGTTGCAGAAACAAGAAATCAACAACTACAAAATTGAATAATTTCATCAATTGGAAGAACTTACCTGCCAAATATTCCACATTGG
>APFE030383626.1:17848-40708 GCA_000404065.3 Pinus taeda
AATTAAAACTTTATTTCAAATAATAATAATAAATATTATGAATGATAAGAAAGTAATATATAAATAAAAAATATATACTTTTTAAAACAACAAGTAATAAGATTCTTAACCATTGAGATTCACCGCATTTTATAGTGGTGATTTTTTATTAGTAAATATATTTTGTTAAAGTATCATAGACCAATATCATGGCTTATCAATGCCACATATAGAAAAAACCATAATGCATTTCATAGGATACTTATTCATATGACAATTTTATTAATTAATGAATTTAATTAAAGGAGAAAAAATCATATTAACTTTACAAATAAATCTCCACCTTTCATTTAGGATTAGAAATATTCAAAAATATTTTATGAAGGTTAAATCATTACCATCCACTTAATAATTATTAATAATTAAATTAAAAATGTAAATTCCCTATAACATGTATAAATATTATAACATTCAACATTAATAAATTTATATATTATTATATTATTAAATAATATATAATTGTGCACTTCATGATATCCAAAACAATAAAAAGAATATTAAAAACAATTACTTACTTTTGATATTAAAAGAACATCACTAATATTTCGATAACCTTGTAATCTAAAAATTCATCCAAACACTTTCGAAAACACATATACAAGTGCTATAATCATTCTCTTAAGAATGAGTTCATGAATATAAAATGTGAGTATTGTCCTTGATTTGCATTGCCTTGAGGTCCAAGGCCTAAATTTGTTGTGCTCTTGATAAAAGTCTCACATTCATCGATAAGAATTAATAAACATCATCTCATGTGCAACACACTTCATTCTCTCCCTTCAAAATCGAAGATGTTCACATCGTAAATAAAAAAATTTGCTCTCATTTATAGTGAATATTTGTGTAATTATAGTAAGAAATATGAGGAGGAGACATGATGCATAGATTCACTCAAAACAAATCATATATTGCTCAGAAAAAACCAAAAGAAAAGCCACATAAATAGTGCCCATGAGATCCAATAGATTCCAAAGAATGGATTACTTGTTGAGAAAATCTCTTAACAAAACTCAACAATCAACAAACCCAAACCTACCTATATACTATTGTAAACATTATTCCAAGTCCCCTATTTAATGGTTACATTACATACCTACAAAGATTAATAAAAAAATGACAAATTACAATTCACATGTCACATGAGTCTGACTGGTCTTCCTCGACACTTATCCCCACTATGAAGTCTCCCGAACAATGCTCTCTTCACCACCATAATCTTAGAGATTCCCATTCAACTCATTTAAGACATAATCACATCTCACCATGTTTGATGAACTTTGTGTAATTGATGTTTCTTGATCTACTGAAGAACAATCGCGATATTGGACTGTATCTGGCAGTCAATTATGAAACTGACCTTTCTACACTCACGAATCTCATAACATAACATGTAAATCATGCTCTTGAAGCCCAAAGAATGGCAAGACCCATGGGAGTATAACAAAATCACACAACAAAATTAGGGATATGTTCTCTTAGCAACTAAGAATGTAAATAACCACTTATTTACACTATGTTTCTCTCTTCATTAATTGGTTTTGCACCTTTTCACAATCAAACTAAAAAAAATTAGAAACCAAACTATTTAACAAGAAAACAACAAAAAATACCATCACTACAAAATGAACCATCATGAACTATCCACTATAATCCAAGCTCTTCCCCTTGTGAAGTTGAACATTAATTCTACGAACAAAACATTTTAGCTCAACAATGTGTAGTGATACTACACATCTAAAGAAAATTGCAGATGCATATTATTTTCCCGCATATAGCATCAACGTCATCTGTAATCAAATCTCCTCTGAGATGTAGGGAGGATACATGAAATGTAGCCTTATGATCAAGTGGTATGTGGCAAGGACAAACAAACTTATCAACACAATTTCATTAGTTATATATGGTAAGGGTAATAGATGGCTAAGCATATAAGCATTTCACAATGAAGTGACACAAACAACCTCTCTTTGCATTTGGTCATCCAACACTTTTTTTCCCCTAGGTACCACCTTGCAATCACTATCACACGTAAGATTTGAAAAATCTACCCAATTGCTGAGAAGTCTGATTTGCCTTGAATATTGACAAATTTATGTTACACATGATACACACTTTGGAGAGAGGAGAAATAGGAGGTCACACATCCCACCTACAGTTGCCAATGTTTCATGCCACGAGATCTCTTCTTTGAACAAATGGAGACAACTTGCTTTCATATGTTCTAGTTAGATTTGGCTTCTGCCCCATCAACCAACTGTAGTTGTACCCAGTTCAGACACATAATCGTCTATCATTCTGAATGGTTTCGTCATGTATTCTGATCAAATTGTCACAAGTAGACATGTCATCACAAAGAATAGATGAGATCCATGACATGCTACAATATTTTCAATGCCTAGATGTTGTGTGCAACAAAAATGGATGCGATAGCACAAACTGATTGCTTCCCATGACTCAATCTATGATAACAATTTTACAATCTCGGCTGGCGTGGGTGGAAGATCTCCATTCCCTACATCCAACTAGGTTTTCAGGCTCTCATGATTATAAGTGATTACTGTGTAGAGAGTTACAAGATCCCTCATAATCTCTAAAGAGATTGGGAATCTCAGATAAGTTGGCATTTTCAAATTTAGCTCCTTCATCTTACCTTACATTTTGAAAAAAAACTCAAAACACTATTGCAGATGTTGAAAATAATCAAATGCATGATCCATGATATGTTGACATCATGGCCTCATCGTGATCACTGGATGTGATAGATGTTTCTCTTTGAATAAGTAGATGAGTGCACAGATCACACTCAACACAAAACTAGTACTCACACACATCACACTGTAATAACCTATGCCTACTCTATCTAATCTATATCTAATATATTTGCATGGGATCAACATTGCAAAATTGACATTATCTTAGCCCCTCTGATGAGAGAGCGAGGGTTAAACCATCTCTAATACTGGTTGGAAATATTAATCCCAACCACTGTGTTAAACACACTAACAACAACCATACTTGTCCAATGAATTTTGTAGGTTTTGATTTTGTTTGCAAGCAGAAGGACTAAAGTTCTGAGCAGAAGTATAATGATAACCATTCTGAAATACATCAGATAGTTAAAGCACTTAATACAGAGTTGGTAGAATGTATGTTCAAACATTTACTGCAAAACTCTTACTTGTTGTTTGCAACCTCTGCAAGTTCATAAAATCCCTTCTTTTGTATAATCGCCCATCTCGTGTCTTAATTATAAACTCTAACATGCATTAAAGTTTCAAAGATGTATGTTTGGATAAATATGAATGTAAAAGTATATTTTTAAGAGAGAAAGTCGAGGGTGTAAGTGTGAGAGGTGAGGAGAAAATTGTGGAGCAAATATTGCTGGGCACATGGAAACAAGTCCTTACAGAGTTTTAAAGAGAGTTCCTTTGCAACCCTGGTGAAGTGTAAATCCCAATAATATATTTTGCTTTACTTGGACCTATGGCCTCCATTTACTAAGCGAATGTATTTTCATTTGTTTTATATCATAATCTAAAGTATGGTTTGTTGTGATATGGTTTTAATGTTTCACGGCAAGCTTTACCGCAACCGTTGTGTTTTTACTCCATTTTGAGGTGAGTAAATTTATGTGTTTTATTTAAGCCTCTTTCCAGTTGCAATTTTCTTGTTGCAATTGATTTGTTGAAGCAAGCTCCTCCCCCCTGCACCTTGTAAAAAATTTTAACATGGTACCAAAGCAATTTAAACTTTGTTAGTGTAAAAAAGCATGTTTTTACCAACAATTAAACATTATTTTGACGACATATTTTTGAAGTGTATTTACCAAAAGGCTGAAAGTTTTTTTTTACACTCAGAAATGGAAAAATCAAGCACAAGCTTGAATAATCCTCAAATACCTCAATTTAATGGAAAACATTACGATTATTGGGCTATTACAATGAAGGACCTATTTTACTCTGAAGACATTTGGGATTTGATGGAGAATGGTTTTTAAGGACCAACAGATGTAGCAACATACAATGCCTTGTCTCAAGCAGAAAGGGATTTTTTGATGGAAAACATGAAGAATGATGCAAAATCCCTCTTCTACATTTTTCAAGAAGTTCATGAAAGTATTTTCCCAAGGATTGCAGCAACAAAAAAGTCTAAGCAAGCATGGGACACCCTCCAGATAGCCTAACAAGGCATGACAAAAGTGAAGACAACAAAGCTACAAATGTTGAGTAGAGATTTTGAGACAATTTATATGAAAGAGTTAGAGAATTTAGACTTGTTTTTTACACATGTAATTAGGTTGGTTACTCAAGTAAGGTCGCATGGTGAGACACTTGAGGAAAGGAGAATGATTGAGAAATTTTTGAGAAGTCTGCCAGAAAGGTTTGATGGCATTGTTGTGGCCATAGAAGAGACAAAGGATCTCTCATAGTATTAGTGGATGAGATTCATGCATCACTGGTTTCTTGTGAACATAGATTGAATAGAGGAACAAACTCCTCATTGGAGCATGCCTTCAAGGCACAAGTTTCATTTGGTCAAGATAGAGGCAGAGAAATATCACATGCTAGATGAAGAGGGAGAAGTCCACATAGAGGTGGAAGAAGCAACCCTTCAAGATCAAGTGGAGGAGGAAACAATCATAATCCAAGTTAAGGCCCAAGCCAAAATCAAGTACAAGGTTAGAGGTGTGACAAATCTCAAGTTCAATGTCATTACTATAAGAAGTATAGTCATTATGCAAGTGAATGTAGAAATAAGCAATATGACATTAGTAAAAAACCAAGTGTAAATTTCACAAAGGAAAATTAGAACCATGATAACATGTTTTTAGCTTCTAATGTAGCACAAGAAAAACAAAGTGATGTATGGTTTCTAGATTCAGGGTGTAGCAACCACATGTCAGGGAAGATAGAAATATTTTCCAATCTAGATCAAAGTGTGAAATTTGAAGTTACACTAGGGACTAATAGCAAAGTATCTGTCATGGGAAAATCAAGAGTTAATATTCTAAAAAATAAGATGGAAAATAAGTACATATTAGATGTTTACCTTGTCCCTAGTTTGAAGCATAACCTCATAAGCATTGGACAACTCATGCAAAAGGGCTACAATGTATTTTTCAAAAATGACGAGTGCACAATTTTTGTTAAGCCTCCAAGTAGACATTTGGTTGCAAAAGTTCATATCATAAGCAATAGAATGTTTCCCCTAAAGATAAAACCATATTTAAAGGAAGAAGGTGTACAAATACAACTATCAATGAACTCACAAGAGGATGGAAGAAAAGATGCAATTGTCACATAAGTAAACTTTCAAGTAGAGTTCAAAGATGAAAATTGGTTATGGCATTTGAGATTTGGTCATATCAACTTTGGAGGTTTGAATTTTCTGCATAGGAAAGGCATGGTGAATGGGTTTCCACTTATAGAAAAACTAAACAGCCTATGTGAAGGAGGTATCTTGGGTAGGCAACATAGAGAGACATTTCAAGTAGGAAAGTTAGTAAGGGAAAACACACCTTTGGATATTTTCCACTCAGATTTATGTGGACAAATGCAGACACCATTAATAGGTGGTAGCTACTATTTATTGACCTTCATAGATGACTACACAAGGAGGACATGGGTCTATCTCCTAAAACATAAAAGTTAAGTGTTTGAGCACTTTTCTACAATACAAGGCTATTGTTGAGAAGCAAAATGGACACTACATTGAAGTCTTGAGGACTGACAGAGGTGGAAAATACATCTCAAATGACTTCGTTTTTGAAGGGAGAATGGAATTCACAAGAAGTTTACAACAAGGTATACACCTCTGCAAAATGGTGTAGTGAAAAGAAAGAATAAGACCATTATGGAAATGGCAAGGAGTATGTTGAAGGAAAAAAAATTTCTGAATGATTATTGGGTTGAAGTTGTCACTTGTGCAGCGTATATCATTAATAGATGTCCAACCAAAAGTTTCAAGAATGTGGTTCCTAAAAAGGCATGGAGTGGGAGAAATCATAGTGTCACTCACTGTTATATGGAATTTATGCCTACGGATAAGTATATCTTCCCTAAGTGAGTAGTTACACTTAGAACAAATGAAGTAAAGATGTTTAACCTTTTCCTATAATAAATAGATAAGATAAATGAACCTACTTATGATCCTTCGCTTCCTTTGATCTCCTTTGAATTTCTCTCATTGCTCCCGCTCAAACTAAATTCGCTCAATTGGTACCTCCCAACATAAATAGAAGATGACAACAATCAAAGCCTATGATCTATTTATTGTAAAAAAATGGAATCAACAAAATTTCACATACATTCATCATAGATATAGACAAAAGTATTGAAAAGAAAAAGACAAACTTCTTGATTGATAGAAGGAGAAGTTCCACCCAATGTGGTTCGATCTCATGTCACTCTTCCATCTTAGTCCAAGCCCTCATCACACCAATAGAAACATCCATCCATCAGCATAACATTACTTTGAAAATGATTTCAAGTCTCTAAACCAACAATATTTTTGTATAATATCCAAGATCTTTGGCTTTATTATGGGAGGCCAATTGATAGATGAATGCAAATGGTTTTGCCATTAATATGGCATTGAATGGTTTTCCATAATTGTATGATTAGTTTCCTTGTTCAAAGGGATGAGAGGAAATAGGATTAGATGATCCAAGGCTATCCTAACTCAATCACATATTGATAGGATAGGAGTTGGGTTCCTTCTATAAGGCTCTAGAAAGGAGGAATATACTCAAGATTCAATGAAAATTCGAGGATTCTCTCCCAGCATAGGCTTGAGTGGGCTTAGGTGCTTTGCAATGCAGCCTTGAATGCAGCTACCTACTCTGTAGAGCACTTTCCCCTAACCACGGGTGCACTAGTGACCTAAGGAAGCACTTCAGAATGGTTTGAAGTCAAGAAAATCTCATGGATGAAAGCACTCAATGAGGTCACATGTCTAGGGCATGTACCAACACAATTAGTGTTTAATAGACCTAGTTTACACTGATCTGATCCTCAAGAGTGATGTTCCCAAATAGACCTGTAATAGCTGCCCCTAAACCATGACGTCAAAAATGATAATGTTCAATGATATGCTTTACGATGTGATGAGGAGGATTTGAAGAAGACAGTGACCTGCATCAATTACAATACATAATATCATGATATTCTTGAATTTTTCATGAATTGTTGAGGAAAGGAATACCCATGCTCAATATATAAACTTTACATTACATGTACATAAATCAGATAGTCGTTTACAGATATAGATCCATGATAAGATGAATATCTGTGTAAAGCCATCGTACAGATGATTTAGTACTCTCCTGAAATCGTAGCTCCGATGGATGAAACTAGATTTGGGGTCCTCTATATTGTCCAATCATTTGCTCAAGTACCAATATAACCATGTGAAAGTGTGATCTGAAGTCAAACATGGGAAGACACTCTTTGTTTACTAGCCACTAATGTAAGTTGTTAACAGACACGAGAGAAATCACCAATAATGATAATGATTCTCAAGGTAGTACAACACATTCTACATGGTTTGAATAGATGTTTTGATGTTGAACACCATACAAATTCTTTCGATCGAAGGTCTGTAATGTCAACCTGTTGCTGGAAGCGGTAAAATTTCCATTGATGTATGCATGTCTCAAGGTATTGGAAGGGTGTTTCTAAGTCAACTTCCTAGATAATGTGTTGATGTCAACAAGAAGTGACTTCTCAAATAAGGGCCTTGATGTATCCCCCATCAACGACATGAAACAAGTCTAATAATTTTGAGGATAGAATGTAACTGATGACACAATGTTCAGGAATGGAGGTCATGAAAATGAAGGTTTATGAGTATTGCAAAGGATGAAGTTTACTGAGTGAATTGTCTTGAACATGTTGGCGACACTTAATGAATTGGCAGCATTGACCCAAAACCAAAGTGAAGATGGTGTGATACACCATAGGTATAACAATCATCAATTAGATAACCCAACCCAAATAGTCATAGAGATGAAGTGAAAGTGTCATGTTCAAGAGAGACTTGCTACCATAAATAGATTTATTCCTTTTCACATTTTCCCCAGTCATTGCTGACCAATACCTCATTATTTTTTAACAAGCTTGAGGAGGATAACATATGATTGATGTATAATTCTACACTTCGGGTTGAATCCATTGCTATGTGATGTTTTAACAAGTCTAGCAAAGGTGAAACTCGGTCTTGTCATGATGGACAAGTTTGTCGCTATTTGATGCTTTAGCGTGTTTAACAACAATAAGAACTCGGTCCTTTTCATGTTTAGAGAGTTTGAAAAGGGACAAAATGAAAACTCCACAAGTTATTTTTCGTAAATTTGTCTCTCATGTCCAAAAAATCGTAAAATATTACAAGAGAGAACCTATTGACCATGTTCGATAAAAATTCCTTTTTTGTAAGTAATCTATCTTAGTATGAAAAAGGGTTAATAGTATACTGAGTAGACATTTCCAGTCCATATATGAGCTGAAAAGAAAAAGCACTCAGCAATATTTTCATATTTTGAGAGTCTGAAAAGAGTTGAAAGAGGACTCTAGGGGTTTCCTTTTTTGATGTTTCACATAGCTCGAAAAAGAGATAAAAGTATGCTCTGTGGTCAAAAGAACATTTTATGATCATGCACGTCAAATTCACTATGTCAGCTGTAAACTTCCTCAAACGACCACCAAATGGATTAAACATACTTGTTTCATTAGTAAAAATAGGTAAAAACTATAGTTTATTCATCTAATGAACATGAAATAACCATAAAAAAAGAATTTAACAAGTCATTTTACCATTTGACATTTACCATTCAGTTTTGTGCTCTAAACCAATTTTTTACCTCAAAATTAATCAACTGATTGCGGGAGATTTTGTGGATCATTCTTCATGACGTCATGACTAGGTAGGAGATCTACCTTTTCTCTTTCATTTAAGGTCATCCTTTTTCAAATTTAGGCAAACATTTTAGGGTTTTGGGGTCCCTAGGGTAAATATATCATCCCCTAGGACCAATGCACCCTTATGCATTGACAACTATGCTACAGAGTAATCAAAAAGAAGGGAAACTACTCTGCATCGTACTATCTAAAGATCACGGGTGCGTTGGGCGCAGTTTAGAAATTTGATTAATCATTTCTACCAAAAATATCTTCAGTTTTTTTCATGAAATGGATCCTAACTAAGCCTATGGTGTGATTTTAGACTTTGATAAGATTAGAATGGCTATCACATGGTGTGAAAGAGAACATGAAGAACAAGATATGGTTTCCGTAAATGATCTTGGTACTGTTGAGGCCCTCAGAGATTGTGGGTTACTCAAATATTTTAGGTTATCTTGGATGAGGCAAGAATTAGAAATATTGTAGTTTTTGGTTCATTCATGGGATCTAGCAGAACATGTTTTTCACATAGTGGATAAAGTTCTCCCTATACTAATCAATTATATTTACTTTCTCATAGGATTGTCCAGACATGGTGGCCCCATTTCTCTTTCAAGTTCTTCCCATGGGGGTGAACTAGTGAGGGACTACATTCAACAATTCTACCGACCAGGTACACAACGTAGCAAATATGGAAAGACAAACAATAAGGATATTCATGATATGCCCTTGCGAACAATCCTATTTACTATCACAAAGTTGGTGGGTAGAATGGCACTTCATGTCATGAATAGATCATACATGTAGTATGTGCTCGAGTGTCTTGACACAACTATGCTCAACTTGTTTGAGGCAGTACTCTCTTTGATGAAAGAGAATCTAACTAAAGTAAAAATCAATAAGACTAAAAATTTCAATTATGGATCGATCTTGATCGCTTTTACTTTGGAGAGAATTCGATTGATGCAACTTGAGTATGTGACACTGATTTTAGCTGGTCCTAGAGATATACAGATGCAAAGATGGGTAGAGTTGATGGCTAGACATGCTGGTCAGTCATCAATATCATTTTATACTGCATTCTTCAGTTGGCTTAGTCAACAACATATTGTCATAGAGGAAAATTCATATGTAGGGATGGATTTCCGTCAAGATCCAGATTTGAGATTACCAGTGGTTGCTGAATGGGGTGCTATAGGTAAATTTTTTTGACCATATATTTTTTATTTTTTGAGTTTTTACATGTCTTTGTGTTTTTTGATGTTTCCAAGACTAAACTAAAAATTTTCTCATGTATACAGATGTTGGCTCTATTCAACCAATGGGTCATCAATAGGAGGCAGGTGAACCACTAGGGGGAAATGTCGGAAGAGCATTTCCCTAGGATTTAGATATGATCGAGACACTAGCAGAGTTGCAGCATCATATAGTGGGATCAATCATCAATATACCGGATGTTTAGATCGGGGAGATATTGATGAGACTACAACACCATACTATTGTTGTACCTATCCATTGGATGTGGCTACTCAGCAGTGACCTCTTATCATGAACATAATTAGATCTACTTAGGATGATTTACTCTATGCATTTTGAGGTTTCGAGGTTAGATGACCAACATGTCTTCGACACAATTTTTTTTTTTTAAACTTTGATCATCTATCTATTTTAATTTCAGTGTTTTTGTATGGTTATGTGTAATCCTATTCAACTGTTGATGTGAATTGAAAATTTACTTTTTATATATATTGTAAATGTCTGTTTAACATGAAATTTGCTAAATAATCGGTCAATGTGTTAAATTTTCTGGAAATGTGTTGATATTGAATGTAATCAAAATGTCTTTCCAAGGGACAAACTCTAAGGAATATACGATGAATAGTTGGATTTATGACGGTATAAACATTCGTAAGTTGTAGTACGACAAGTTATGAGCCTAGCCCAATGATGATTCGATGAAGGCCAAGTGAAATGGCATCAGAGAGGAGTTTGATCAATGTTATATACTCAACGATATTGTTCATAGAACGACCGATGAAAATCCCTTGAAAACTCACTAACTCACCACTTGAAGTGAATATGGCCCATGCTACAGAGGATAGGTTCTGCATACTAGGACTAGCACCATCGCCATAACCAGCAAATGGTTCCAAATATTCTGACATATACAACAAATGCATAGTGGATTACTAACCACATAAAAACTCTAAAATTCACACTCTGACACACACAATCAAAGAATATATACAGTGTTTTTACTATGCACAATCAACCATAGTAATGTTTAATATACATCCCGTTTCAGGGTTGTGATAATGTAATTCCATCATTATCAACCAACTCATAAGTGGATTTTTCCAAAACACACTTGAAAATGTAAGGGCCCATCCATAGTGGTTCAAATTTTCTTGTTCCTAATTTATCGGCTTCCTAATCATAAAGCAAGACCAAGACTTCTTCTAAGAATATGCAAGGCTTGAAATTGTGGTCATATTACGCCTTAATTCATTTCTTATGTGCTTCATTGGCCAATGTGGCTTCATGACATCTCTCATTTAGATGGATGAGTTCTAAGAAACATGCTTCTTCATCACAAGTGTCAAGTGACAAGTAAATCATGAGTTTCAGTGATCAAATATCACATTGTATTGGTAAGATTTCCTCAGGACCATACACCAATTGGAAAGGTGTGAATCTAGTTGTGTTTCTTACCGAGGTTAGGTAAGCCCACAAAGCTAAGTATAGGATCAAATGCTAGTTTTATTTGTGAACTCTTATCATTCATTGAAGCATTCACTTAAGGAATTTTTTGATGGCTTAAAATTATCCATTAGCCTGTGGATAATAAGGAGTATAACTATCATGTGAGAGTCCTAACTTGGCAGTTAATTCAGTAATCATGTGATTGCGAAATGTGAGCCATGATCTGTAACTACAGCTTGTGGTACACCAAACTGTGCAACCACATGGTTGAAGAAAAAAAGTGCAGCTATCTAACCACTATTGTTTAATGTATGCATCACCTCAGCCCATTTCGTAAAATAGTCAATGACGACAATAATATACCCATGCTTCCCAGCCGAGTGAAGGTTACATGTCATGAAATCAATGCCCCATTTTTTAAATGGTCCAACAACGATGAAAGGATGCAGTGGTGCACGTGGTAATTGAGTTTTACAGTCAAAAAATTGGCATGCATGTCAACTTCTCACAGCAGTAATGCAATTGTTAAATATGGTGGGCTGGAACTAACTAGTACGAAGAATTTTATGCACAGTAGCATAACTAGATAAATGTCCACCACAAGCACTGGAATGGAAATCATTGAGAACTTTCTTGGCTTCCTCATGTGTGAGGCACCTACGAAAAATCATATTGATACTGTAATGGTAAACGGTGTCCCTAATGACCAGATAATATTTGCCTTGATATCAAATACGCCATTACAAGTGAGAGGTATCGGATTGGAAAGTTTGGGTTTGGAGATAGATCATTATACCTCCATACCAAGGGTCAGATGACGAGATTAGAAATAGAGACTCATTTGAAATTTATGGTTCCATTATTGATTCGATGGCGGTAGAGGGACGGTTGCAAAGAAGCTTGGCAAAAACGAGAGATTTATTTGACTTGGATTTGATGAATTCCAAATCAAATTCTTGCAAAATGGCGATCCATTTTGAATATTTTTGCACCAGCATTTGACATGACAAGATGTATGTCATAGGGTTGCAATCTAAAATGACAATGGTCTTCCTCTTCTTCGGATGTTCAATCCCATCTTCTTCTTAGACTAAAACCATAACAATGGTTGTATCTATGGTGGCGAGATATAGGAAACAGTTGTTCTAATAATTAGGGGAATACATTAACGATGCTCAGATCAGGGTATCTTTGAGAGCATCAAAGGAGGCTTGTGCAACCTGGTCCTAATGGAAGAAAATTCCATTTTTCAAAAGATGAGTAAATCCTTTACCAATTTCAGCATAGTTGGGAATGAATCTCCTTAGAAAGTTAACATTCCCTTGGAGTCTCTATAACTGAAGTAAATTGGAAGGTGGAGGCAAACTAAGAATTGCCTTAACCTTCAAGGGGTCGAGTTGAATTCCCTCTTTGGAGACTAAAAAACCAAGAAAACAACCAGAACCAACAAAATCCACACATTTATGTGGATTGAGTCGAATTTTTTAGTGTCAGCATCATAAAAAGATGGCTCTCAAATGTTGCGGGTGATCAACCTGTTTCCATGAATGAGCGGGTAAGTCATCTAGATAGGGTTGAATGATGTGTTTGATGTCGTGAAAGGAATAATTCAATGCACTCTGAAAAGTTTCCCCAGCATTCATCAAACCAAGAGGGATTTTCCTATATGCAAATGTGCCCCAGGGACAAATAAAGGTAGTTTTAGATTGGTCTTCTGGGAAGACATTGATCTAATTATATCTGGAAAATCCATCCATAAATGAAAATATTTCACATCCAACACATTCATTAATTATCTGGTTGATAAAGGCAGTGGGATAGTTGTCTTTTGGACAAGCATGATTAACATCCTATAATCAACACACACTCATATTGTTCCTTGTTTCCTCATGACTAGAAAAATATTGGAAACCCGATTAATAAGAGGAATGGGGTATATAAAACTAGCATTCAAAAATTTCTCAACTTCTACTTTTACAGAAGTAGCCTTCTTCGGATGAAGAGGATGGTGGCATTGTTGTAATGACTTGACATCAGGATACATTTTAATCTCATGTTCAACTATACTAGAATCAATACCTTTCATTTCCTCATATGACCAAGAAAATATATCATGGAATTCACGAAAAAGAGCATGGTAAGTTTCAAGTTCTGATGGAGAACAATATTTTTCAGCATGGCTGTTTTCTACAATTCCAGGGTTGGTCAAAATATCAATAGAAATGGTTTCTTCGATATTAGATAAGTTTTGTTCGGAATCAACTATGTCTATAAATACAAAATTTGAAAGGAAATAAATGATTGAAGGGAGATTGAGTTCATTTTGAATATCTTCTCTGTGATCTGGAAGATGGGATCAATGATGATAATCTGCCCATGGTTCATATTCTGTCATCATTCATTGGATGATTCCTTCATCAGTAGAAAATGTACTTGAAAAAGGATCAGAGGAAGTACCATATTCTAACTAACAATTAACCCATACAATCGGTGATGATGGATTTAGATTTGTTGCACAAGCCAAAAATATTGATTTCTATGTGAGGTCAATTGGGATTAGCGGCATGGTTTCATTACGCATATCAATTGCGGAATTATTGGAAAGCTTCCATGAGTCTCACAAAGTGGAAGGTATCAAGTTATAGGTTTCAACTTTTGCAGCTTCCACCGTTTGTGATGGTGACGACAGTGAAAAGGTGCCCATTATGGAAGAATCTTCATATATACCTACTCCAATGATCTAAAGAGATAGTGGAGGTCTATGAACTAATAGAACGCTTCCAGATGCCTGTGAATTATAGGAAAAGAAGGCAAGTTTATCAACTATTGTGATTCCACCTTTATAAGGGAAAGTGATCATACGAAATTATGTCGGAACCATAGTAGCCATAGCGTAAACCCACGGTCTTCCTAGTAAAATATTATAGTCAAAGGGTCTCAACGACCTCAACTTTAAGAGTTACAGTTTTTCCCCTATTTCTATCTGCAGGTTACTTAAAATTCCACAAGGTGTATAAGTGTGACCGTCAAAAGATTTTAACATCGTAGGTGATCATGACAAAGGTGGTGATCCAAGTGTTTTCCAACAATTCATTGATATGATACAAGTAGATTCACGTTCGTCAATGATGGTTCACTAAATGAAGTGATTCAGAGAATTTACTTGGATCAAGAATGCTAACTATGCTGGTAATTGTGGTGTATAACCTGCATGGTTGAAAAATACAAGATTGTAATCCATTGGATCAATTCCACCAATTGCTAACAATAAGGCATGCTTTTGGGAGGGACAATTTTGAAGCACCTCAAGCATCGACATAGTAGAAGGTGACTGAGCCAAATCTTCTACTGTGTTATAATTTTCCATTGCTCGAACTCAAGGGTTGAATGTAAATTTATGAACGACTCCCTTATGCGATTTTATTGTTAACTCTAGTGCAATGGGTGGTGGAATGGAGTCATACGAAGTTGAAGTTGGAGTATTGAATTGATCTATAGCTTGGTTATTCGATGATGATGGTGGATTACTATAATGTTTACTTCGTGTAGTCACCAAAACATCAATCTTAGGCTTAGTGGCAGATATCATAAGCACATGTGAAGTGGAAACATGATCTGTAGCAACTGTTCTGGGCAAATTTAGTCTCTTTTCAAATGACTAACCCCTAGACATAGTAGAAAGTCTATAACAATAGTTAAAGTAATTCGATTGCTTTTCCTATAGCTAAAAAATAAAAGAAAGAGGAGCGAAAGTAATAACATGTATCTCTCGCTTGATCCCTCTTCCCTTTGACCACTTTCTCCGCTCCCTTTCGTACTTAACTCGCTTGAAAGGTACCTGCCCACAAGCCGAAATAGAAAACCATCAAATCATACATATCGATCTGTTAACTAAACATATAATAGAATCGAAAGTACAATATACATCACATGAACAAACAAATGGAAAAAGAATAAAACTCTTTATTCATAGAAGGAAAGATTACAACCCATGTAGATGCATGTTTGATTCAATGTCATCCTTCAAGCTTCAAACCCTTCTCTCCTCATGAATAAAAAATTTGGCATCATAACATTACTCTCTCTACTAATCTCATCGAAGCAGCATTTCCTTAGCTTAAGAAGTTTCAACCTTAGACCAGGCTTGAATGCCTAGTCATTTTATAGCTAAATGGAGGAGGTTAAGCCATTAATGACCCTCATGAATGCTTTGCCATATTTGGGAAGTGGTTCCATGGAGGAAGGGATAATGGATTAAGGTTCATTCATCTCCTTCCTCATCCAAAAGCAAGACCAATCCATCTGGAAAATTCCAGAAGGATCCATCAGATGAGGAATCTAATGGATTCCTTACAAAAATTGGATGAATCTTGCTCATCACAGGTGATACAAAGGCTAGGTGTTATGCATAGCACCCAGACAGTGTAGTGCCTGGCATTCATTGCAGCCAGATAGAAGGCCACCTGCAATGATCTCCTTAGGGACATTTTCTGGATGAATGGTGTCATGAAACTCTTGGAAGGCAAGCATGATGTAGGTAAACTTTATAAGGGAATGAAAACAACTAAATTAGGGGTTGATGGACCCTAATAATATAGATCTGGAAGTTGGGGTTGATGTGGCCAAATTTTCCTATAAAATATGCCCCATAAAGCATGAAGTCAAAAATAACCATGTCGAGTGAGGTGCTTTACCACTTCGGAGAGAAGGTTTCGAACTAGAAGGTGACTTGCATCAGTTACAATACAAATATCATGATACTTTGATTTTTCTCACAATTAGCTAAGGGAAAGCATACCCATCCTTAGCTTAAAAACTTTCATTACATGTACAAAAGTAGTCGTCTATAGATATAGACCCATGAATGTAGGGCCATTGTACATTTCATATAGTACTCCTGAATATATCGCAGCCCAGATGGATGAAACTAGATTCGGGGTCTTCAATCTTGTCCAATCTTTCACTCAATGTACAAGTCTAACCATATGAATAGATGATCTGAAGTTGAACATGGAGAGACATCATCTGATTACCAGCCAATAATGTAAGCTATTAACAGATACGAGAGGAATCACCGATAATGATAATGATCGTTAAGGTACTGCAATCCATTCCACATGGTGTGAATAAATGAATTGATGTTGAACACCAAATGAGGTTTTTCAGTCGAAGGCCATTGATGTCAACCTATTGCTGGAAGCGAGAAACCTGCCATTGATGTATGCGAGCCTTAAGGTACTGAAGGGGTGTTTCTAAGTCAACATCTTGGATGATGTGCTAATGTCGACAAGAAGCGACTCTTCGCAAGAGTGCCTTGATGTATCCCACATCAATGACACAAAACGAGGTAAATGATTTTGGAGATGAAACATCGACTAACGACACAAGGTTCAAGAATGGCATCCATGAAAATTAAGGTTTACTATATTGCAAAGGATCATGGGGTTTTGAACTGAGTGACTTCTCTTGAACATATTGGCAACACCGAGGTGAATTGGTAGCATTGACTAAAAACAATGTGATGGATGGTATGATAGACCAATGGTATGATAACCAGCAATCTGAATGACCCAACCCACGTAATCACGGTGATGAGGTGAAAGTGTCATGTTCAAGAGCGACCTGCTACCATCAAGTGTTCCCAGCCTTTTCCCATTTTCCCTAATCATTTCTGACCAGTACCTCTTTATTTTTAAACAAGCTTGAGGAGGATAAAATATACTTGTTGTATAATTCCACCTTTCGGGTGAATTCATCGCTATTTGATGTTTTAACGAGTCTAGTGAAGGTGAAACTTGGTCTTGTCTAAATGGACATGTTCGTCACTATTTGATGTTTTTAACAAGTTTAGCGACAAAGATAACTTGGTCTTTTTCACATTTACAGTGTCTGAAAAAGGACTAAAAGGAAACTCCAAAAGTTACTTTTTGTACATTTTTTTCTCAAACCTGAAAAAGAATAAAAAAATACAAGAGAGAACCTATTGATCATGTTTGACCAACGAATACCTTTCTCATAGTTAATCTATCTCAGCCTGAAGAAGGGGTAAAACTATACTAGGTAGATATCGATTCTAACGCATTAACGAGCTAGAAACAACAAACACTAGGCAATCTTTTCATGTTTATAGAGTCTAAAAAGAGCTTAAAGAGGACTCCAATTTGAGGAATGAGTGGTATTTATGGTAGAAACTGGTTAAGGTGATGTTGGAACTTTCTCAAAACATGTTGATTTATGTGAAGACGCTGGCTAATAAGACCATTCATTGCAGTTGTTCCTCAAAAAGGTAAAACAAGCAAGTGAAAGTGTATGATCGGCCAAAGGATGGTGACAATGGAATGAAAACAACCAAGGCTCATCTGACAAAAAGGCTGATAGAGTGGCAATCACCAGGGTTTAAAAATTGAAATGGGTTCATTTTTAGACAAGCTTGAACTATATGGAACTATGCTTGGATTTCGTTTCATGTTTACACAAGCTTGAAATGAACAATTATGCTTGGATTTAGTTTCATGTTTATACAAGCTTGAAACGAAAAACTATGCTTGAATTTAGTTTCATTTTTACACAAGATCGAAATGAAAAACTATGCTTGGATTTAGTTTCATTTTTACACAAGCTTGAAACAAAGAACTATGCTTGAGATTGGTTTACATGACCCCAACATAATGAAAGGGAGAGTCTTCTGTAACAAGATGGAAGTCGCTACGGTGAAGTAGGATGGTTATCCAACACCTCTTTGGCTTCGTCCAGATAGGGACAAAGGTGAATGGGGTGATTCCCTTCACATAACCTACATGGAATCTTAACTTTACCACTAGGTGCATGCCCCCCAAGCTTCATTACATTCACCTGAGTAGAATACTCGTGGCTATCATGTGGATGGAATGAAGGTGCATTTACGAGATCAAGTGAAAGATTCGACTGGGATTTTACGAGATCTACTCAAAGACTCAACTTGGAACTTTGCTCCAGGGGACCTTGTTTCATTTTTTAATGAGCTTAACACAAGACAAGGAACTCTGCTCATAGACTTGTTCCATATTTTACCAAGGTTGACACAATAAAAGAACTATCCTCAGACTCCTTGTTTCAATTTTTTAGCGAGATTGACACAAGACAATGAACTATCCTCAAAGACCCTTGTTTAATTTTTTAATGAGGCTGACACAAGACTAGGAACTATCCTCAAACCTATGTTTCATTTTTTAACGAGGTTGACATAAGACAATGAACTATCCTTGGACCCTTGTTTCATTTTTTAACGAGGTTGACACAAGACCACGAACTATCCTCGGATTCCTTGTTTCATTTTTTAAGGAGGTTGACACAAGACCACAAACTACCCTCGTACCCTCGGTTTCATTTTTTAACGAGGTTGACATAAGACAACGAAATATCCTCGAACCCTAATCACAACCCATAAGAGGTCATGAAAGATAGATATAGTTCCAATGCCCCCTATACATGATGTACAACATTACTGAATTGATTGTCAATTAATGTAGGTATGGAACAGGTTGCCACATAATTAACCCGTGGCAGGGATGATACCATTGGTACAAAAGGACCATTTATAGAAGACGGTTGACTAAGAGCCATATTTGGATAGGGAAATGAAAGTTGGTCAATGGTGACAATGTTGCCCTCACGTGGGAAACAAATCACTTGAAAGAGTGTTGAAACAATAGCTCCCATGCCATAAACATAGTCACGCCCAAGAATTAAATTGTAATCTAAAGGGCCTGGGACTACCATCACGTTCAGATAAATAGTTTTTCCTCCCAAAGTAATGGTTAATTGATGAATGATCCCTAATGGTTGAGTCGTTCCTCTATTAAAAGCCAAACGATTCTAGGTAACTGGCATAAGCAGCGGTGAACCAAGTGCTTGCCAAACAGTTGAGGAAAGGATACTCACTGATGCATCTTTCTCTATAATAGTGCCAGATACAATCATATTACAAACCTGTACTATGATCTGGAAAGGCACATAGGTAGGAAGGCAAAATCCTGCCAGTCGATTCCAAACAAAGGAAGTGACTAGACTACTTGGTGGGGTACCATAGAAACATGAGGATTAACCCCTTGAGTTACAAGACCTAGAGGATTTTCCTCCAGTCTTAAAGGAACAGGCAGATTTCCCCCAAGCTCATTAGAATCTAAAGAAATGAAAAGAACTTGAGTGTTATCATGTTCACTCTCTTTGGGAAGGGTACGATTAGCTGAAGGTGAAATTAGGTCAACTTCTACCTTGACCTGTTGATTTGGGTCAGGTATAGACTCATGAAATTCACTTTCAAGGAGAGTGGGTTTGACTAAGAGTTGATTTGGTTCATTCAATTCATCAACTAGTGAAGGATTTAGGGAGAGTTTCTTGTAACAGATGGAAATTCCTGTGGTGAAGTAGGATGGTTATCCAACACTTTTTTCGCTTCATCCAGATAGGGACAAAGGTGAATGGGGTGATTCCCTTCACATAACCTATAGGGAAACTTAACTTTTCCATTCTTTCCATGATCTTTAGTACCACTAGTTGATCATGTGTCCCCAACATGATCTCCAGAGGTTGATGACATAGGATGATGCGAACGAGAAGACCATTCTTCTAAGATCTGAGGAATATTAGGACAATTTAGAAGAAGATGGTCTCCCGCACAAAATTTGCATGGATGTCAAACTTTGTGAGGCTTAATGGATGGTTTCTCATCAGATGTTGCATTCAAAGCAATGGTTTCTTTGTTGTTGAATTTGCTTCTTCTTCTTCTTCTTCCCTTTCTTCTTCTTCTTAGCCACCTAGTTACTAGAACCAATACTTTCACTAGGTGAAGAGGAAGAAGGGGAGGAAGAAACAAACGAGGAAGAAGGTAAAGGGTCAACATTAGGATCAACTGGAGGTTGATTTTGTCCATTTGGAGGTGTACTCAATTGTGGAGAAATCATGACATTTTGAACCAAAGATGTTGAAAACAATCATACTGGCAAGCCAGTGGTAAATCTCAAAAGGGACAATGTAGTCATATATGGAGCACCAATATTTCCAAACGGAGGAAAAGGACTAGGATTCCCATCCAAAGGAATTCCTTGATTGGTGGACTCTGGATTTGTCACCATATGTTTCAACCTAAGATCAACTTAAAAAAAGCGTGGAGGATGTTATCGGCAGTCAATTAATTTTTACGACACTAGAACTTAACTTTGATTTTTCATTTTTTAAGAGTCGAGATAAAGCAAAATATGACTCTAGTCGCTTTCGTTGCTTAATGAGTCTGAAAGGACAAGCACTCAAATGAAATTTTCTTTTAAGGAGTAAAAAAGGAGCAAAAGTGACTTCTCAAACCAAGAGGGTGTACTGAACTAATCACAAAACTGCAATATACACCTTGGTGGTAAATTAAAGAGAAATTACCAAGGATTTACTGTACAGCAGTCAGTCTCCCCGAATGTTGTTTTCAGTGCATTGTGATCGGTAAGGCGTTAGAATCGGCTTCCTAGGGATAAAGGATTTAAACCTATTGGGGTCTCCCACTATATACACAATGGTATAGGGAGCACAAGTCTGTACTAGTACTTACCGGTTCAGAGAGGAGGAATCGCCCAACCTCAATGAAACGACAGCCACTAGGTTTTAAGATACCAGAACACGTCTCTAGCCTAGACACCACTAGATGTTTGCATTAAATTCTAATGCGTTGTTAGGTTAATTGAGGTTAATTTTAGGTTGATCTTGCTTAAAATTTGCCTTTGGGTTTCACCACATGATGTTTTCCAAGATTCCTAAGAATGCAGCTAAAATGAGAAGCACTCTTTCCATTTTGCTTTCAAAAATGAAAATCCTAACTAGTAATGGAAAGCGAAAACAAGTACTTTTTGGATCAAACAACAAAGAGCACTCACTAATGCATTTCCCTAACCATTCATTTTAAGCACACACATTCAATATCCTAAAATGAAATTACATGTATTTCTTTTTCTTTTCAGTTCTCCTTAATGTGAATTCTGCACTAAAAAGAACAAATGCACAATGATTCAAAAGCCTTTTTCACAAAAAGGTAAATTTATGACAATTTCACTTAAAGATAAAGGAATACTAAACGACACTTTTAACTTTAAGAAAACAAAGATTTTCAACACTTAAACGAAAAGATGAATTAGATGCACAAGTAGACCAATCGATTGTTTTAATGAAGGATGATTTTACAACACTTCGTATTTGACAAAACAATCGATTGAAACTACTTCCGACAATGGACTGCAAATGATAAAACAAATACATAAACAAACATTTATCAATCCATTCTAAAATGGGTCGAAACAAGGAAATGAAGACTACTTTCAGAGACAAGAAACTCATTTAAATCCAACAAACAATTCAAACAACTAAAAATTGACTTAAGGATTCAACTCGTAGATGGGAAAACTGCTCCAAAAGGAATCATGGCAGGCCAGAGTGAGGGACAATACGATTCATAGCATTGTCTCTATGTAGAGGGTGCAATGCATAGCACCCTGTCAATTACAGAGCTGCGATGATTACAAAATGACAATTTTATTCTCAAAATTGACTCAATTTTTATTGAGTTGGACTTAAATTCGATGAAAAACAGAGGGTAAAGCATGTCAAAGTGTTCTAAGAGATTGATTAGCTACTATAAGGGATAGATCTCTCCCCAATGGAGTCGCAATTTTGTTATGGGAAAATTTAGTTTCTTTTCAAACGACTAACGCCTAGAGCTAGTAGCAAGTCTAGAACAATAATTAAAGTAATTCCATTGCTTTTCCTATAGCTAACATATAAAATAAAGAGGAGAAAAATTACTAACCTATATCTCTCACTCGATCCCTCTTCCCTTTGACCTCGTTTGTTGCTCCCTTTTGTACTTAAATCGCTTGAAAGGTACTTGCACACAAGCTAAGACAGAAAACCATCAAAGCATACATATCGATATGTTAACATTTATTATTTATTAGAGTAATATAGTGGTAAATATTATTATAAACCTAACAGTGTATTATTAAAGGTAATATTTATATCTATAATTTAATCAAAACTAATTTTTATTTTATTTATATATTCATTTATTTGTATATTAATAATATTCATATTATTAGATCTTATTAATATATATTATTTAATAATATATATTTACCATATTACCTAATGAAAAATGTTTATTTATATTTAATTACTATATTAATAATAACATTAAGATTTCCAATAT
>APFE030383629.1:0-41436 GCA_000404065.3 Pinus taeda
ATAGAAGAGGACTTCAAGTCATTTCTACACACACTTGGATCTCTTCCTCTCTCTACTTGTCTTTGGGTTTTAGTAGGAGGAGAGATCCTAAGTTGATGTTGATGATGCTGGTGAAGCCGATGATGTCGGTGAAGCAGATGATGTCGCTGAAGTTGATCATATCGGTGATGCTGATGATGCAGGTGAAGCTAATGATGCCGGTGATGCCGATGATGTTGGTGATGTCAGTGAAGCCAATGATGCTGACAACGCTGATGATGCCGGTGATGCTGGTGAAGCCGATGATGTTGGTGAAGCCGATGATGCCGATGATGCCGGTGAAGTCAATGATTCCAATGAAGCCGATGATGTCGGTGAAGCCAATGATTCCAATGGAGCCGATGATGTCGATGATGATGATGTCGGTGAAGCCAATGATGCCACTGAAGCCGATGATGCCGGTGATGCCAATGATGATGATGTTGGTGAAGCCGATCATGCTAGTGAAGCCAATGATGCCAGTGATGCTTATGCTGGTGACGCTGATGATGTCGGTGATGTCGATGATGATGATGCCGGCTAATGTTGATGATACTGATGATGTTGATGCCGTTGATCACTGATATAAATCAGATTTATGTACTATTTCTCTTTGCTGAATTATTGAAGATAAAAGAAGATTTCATCAAAGGGTTTCCCCATATTGGGGTTTGTCCCTGGCTAGCCGCCACATCTTGTGTCTCTTGTCTTGGCTTGTTTTCTGTTGACCTTTTAATGTTCTATCTGCACTTTACTTATGTACACGTGATTTCTAATTTGTGGATAATAATAAGAAAGATAAGTAAACTGCTTTAAGCATAGAACATACCATAATTTTTTGTTTTCAATAAGTTGTCCCATGTCATTAATTTATTGGATAAATCCAGACACAAAGATAACTTACACAGCCACCACCATCTAGGTGGTTGGGTTGATAAATGAGATATATGTGCCTTATAGCCCAAATTTGATATGTATTCGCCATTGGTGGGTTTTGGACCAAATTAGACAATTTGGATCATCTTCAACCAATATGAAGATTGAGGATACCGTAAATCTTATATATCCATTCCATTTTGTTGCTTCCAACTCCGAGAGTGCTAGTTCCTCTACAATTTCCAAGCCTGTCTTCCTAAAGGAATAATAGACTGAGACTTTTGCATCAACTAGCACATTTATCCTAGCTAGTTGCAATAAATGAATGCAATTTGATGAAAGTCAAACTCTCACCAACCCCAGCCCAAGGGTCAATTCCGACGCGCATAAGGAGTTCGTTCCCAATTTGCAAAGATACCAAATCAACGAAAAAGGGAAAAGACTTAGTGATAGCTCTCCATATTCTGAAGGCATTTTGCATGGTTTATTTGGATCTTGATACCATTCTAATAGGGATTTATTTCCAAAATATTTAGATTTGAATGATCAACCTCAGAGGGAGGAATTGTTAGTGAATCTCCAAAGGTTGCTAGCAGCTAGAAAATTGTTGAAGATATGGATGTTCTTGAGACCTCACCCTCCCAAATATTTAGGTTTATCAATAAAGATCCAAGACACTAGAGGAAAGCCCTTTAATGTAGTCTTGCATGACCATAAGAACATGAAACTAGGCTTCTTGATTAGATCATCAAATGAATAATATTTTCAATCAATGAATTCCAAGCATACCTTTGTTTCTTGATTAACCTTGTCTTGAGAGATCCTCCTTGCACATGTTTTCCTTAATCAAGATAATAGAGGGAGAATGGTGTCTAGTATTTAACATAATCAAAACTAAATGAATGCATGAGCCCAAAACTAAAAAGCCATGAGATACTTATATTTTTCTGGAACACTTTTATTAATGGCGAAGAGATCATCCATGAGTCTAGCTATCTGGATATCTGATATGAATAAAGTTTAAATACTTCTGTGTTTTTTATATGGATAGCATCATGTTTCTATAGATTTGGTTGTACTTGCCATCTAAGCCGTGCAGGTACACAATATTCAACTTTGGGAAGATGCTCAATGTAACAAGCAAGATGTGCAGGTACATAATCTTCAACTTGGTGAAGATGCTTGATGTGACAAGCAAGCTGTGTTGGTACACAATATTCAACTTGGTGAAGATGCTCGATTTAACAAGCATGATGAGGATGATAATAACTATGATGAAATGGTTGCAAGCCATGAAATATTCTCCGATGTCGAAAAGAAGAAGCTGATCTTCGAAGGAAGCATGAATAGAAGAGACCTCCTTAAGATTAAGAGGGAGTCCAAATAAAGAGGTGCTTCTTGCTTGAGAGGGAGTGACATATATGGTTCTCTGCTTGATGTGTCACGCACTATACCATGACTAACAACCGTAAGTTTGAGTGAAGGCTATGAGTAGGAAAAGGAAATTGGAGAATGCATTTTAAAGTGTTGCTGAAAGAAGAAAAACAAGATTCGATTGAAGAATATGTTGTTGCATATGAAGTAGGAAGAAAATGTACAAATGATGAAAATTCTGTCAAAGATTCAGTTGATAATCCTACTATGGAAAGTTGAGAAGCAACATATGTTGTATATAAGACCCTAAAAGTTTGTATTTGATTATGTGCATGTGAAAGATTGGGGTTGTGTTTGTACATGTGAATCTCTCGAAGGATTTGATAGCATGTTGGTTAACAATCAATTTTATTGGTAGAGATTGGACATTATTGATCTATTGGATCAAGGGGTGTTGAGGCGTTGTGAGTGAAGCATTGCCTGGGGATACATTTGGCTGACACTTTGTGTTGATTTTTGTGTCCCCGGAGTTGGAAAGGTGGTGTTGATTATTGAGCTTTGTTTTGGCTACACACCTAGATTTTTGGGTTGGTGGTTAGAAAGTAAGCCTGATGGTACTTAGAGGGGATGAAAGCTTGAGTCCACTTTAGTCCCACTTGGATAGATTTCCCTGGTCAGGAATCTAGTCCACGGCATTGCAATGCCTAAATTATTGAGTGTCTGGTTGGATAGATTGCCTTGGTGAGGAATCTAGTCCATGGAATTGCGGTGCCTAAATTTCTTCATGGTTCACATAGTTTGAGATCTTCCATTATATATGTACATTATGAATATCTCCCTAGTTAAGAGGGAGTGTTGGAAAAATTAATTATGTTCGTTCTTCAATAATGTACTTGAGTCATTATGTAATGTACTTGTCAAAAAAATAAAGAAATGAATTATTATTATTATTATTGTGACTTATTAAAGCACAAGTTTCATGCTTGGGTCACCATGTTTTAGGTCAAAGTCCCCATTGAGGACTTCTAGGATTTACTCCGGGTCTATAGAATTATTGTACATTTAAAGAGACCCTTCTTAGGCATTTGAATCACTTAAAAAGGTTAAGTATTGAGTCAAAAATGAATTATGTAACCTCCACACCATGTCAACCTAAGAGAAGATCAAGTCATCCTAAGGACCCATTTAACCCCACAAGAAGCCTATAAAGGGAAGGACTTCAAATTCACTTGGTGGATCACTTCTTATTCTCTCTCTATTGGGAAAAAGTGTGAAAATATGTTTGCTGTGCAGATGTGCAAAGTAGGAAGCTAGGAAAGTCTGTTGTTGGGAAGCTGAAGTGAATGTGAGTTTGGGGGAGTATAAGGAGTCAAGTAAAATAAAAAATTTTGGTGGTTCTCTCTCGCTATTTCATGCTATGGATTGGGAGAATGAAGTCTCCCAAGTTGGACTGCTGTTGGAAGTTGTTAGCTACTGCATGTTGCTGCATAGTCGAAGTTGTTGCAAAGAGGTCAATATTTTGGAGGCTGACTTGATGTGGAGGGACGATTTGGTTGATCAAGGTGGATATTGGTGGCCACCCTTCTATTCCACCTAGACCCCACAATTAGTTTCATCTGTTTCCTTGTTCATTTCAACATTTACTGTTTTAGCATTTTTTCAGGTCCTGAACTTTTGGAGCAGTTTTGACCCCCAAACGACATTTTTTTTGGGGTCGATGGTAGGCCCATGGCCATGGGCAAGGGCCTATAGCAAAAAATGTAGTAGTCGGCGAGACCTTTCCAACAAGGTGTCGTACGTTCCAAACAGAGATAATAGAACCAAGTTACGACCCCGGGAAGTTGGCTACCCAACTAACCCCAACGGGGCCCACAAACTCTTGTTGTTACATATCCTGGGGTTAGGGTTTTGGTTGTTTAGGGTTTTCTCATGTTTTCCAATAATAAATAGGCCCTTTAGCCTCATCGTAACACGATTCATAGGCATGTAGCCCCCACATATATTCTCATAGATAAGCTACCATCACCCAAGCTATCTTATTTCCATTCTGTTTGTAAGCATAGTTCAATATTTTTCTATTAATGAAATGAACAATTTTTCTGTTGCATATTTGTGTTTATGATTATATCTGTAAGTTGTTGCATTCATGTTTAAGTTTATATCAAGGGTATCAGAGCAGTCTTCTCTTTCTCTATTTTTCTTTGCATGTCCCCAATGAGGTCAATGTATAAGGAGTTAGGGCTTGATTTGGTTGAACCATTGCAAGATTAGCCTCATAAAACCCAACGACCTCCCATGGCGGAAGAAAAGAAAGATGAGGGGGTAGGAGATCCTTTCAAAATGTTGCTCAAGGAAGCCCTCGAGTGATAAAGGGATGTGCTGATGGATAAATTTTACCAGATCCTTCAACAACTACCCACATGTGATGCATCTTCATACAACAACCACTCTGGAGGCGCCACTCCTTTTAAGGTACAAGTTAACTTCGATATTCCCATATTCGAAGGCCTGATAGATGCAGACATAGTAGATAAATGGTTAAATCTGTTGGAAGGATATTTTTCAGTGCATGACTTTTCCAATCGGGAAAAGATTACTTTTGCACTTCTCAAAGCCGCCCCACATGTCAATGACTGGTGGGAAACCCACTGTGAACAAAAGGATGAGAGTGAACCTTCGCTCTTTTCAACCACACCCACTTGGACCCCTTTTTGAGACACCATCAAGGAATAATATTACCCTATCAGGAGCTATGAAGATAAATACATAAAGTGGACCACACTACGGAAGGGAAGGGACCAAGATGTGCGAGAGTCCACAAATATTTTCCATACCCTTCACATGAAGATGGGTATCAAAGATACCGAGCGGAATTTGGTGCTCAAGTACCGTAACCATCTACACAAGTACATCCAAGACGATATGGAGTTCTTGGCCATTTCCTCACTTGACACGATGTATCAGTACGCTGTCAAGATTGAGCAGAAGTTTAAACAGAATAAGTGGGACTTTGGATCTGCAAATGCATAGCAAGGAAAAGGTGCCCCCAAACCACATAAAAAAGGACCAAGCCAAGGCGGGGCTACCCAGGACAGCCTGCTGAAGCCACAAGCAAAGAACAACACCACGAAGATGAAGACAGACACAGTGAAATGGTGCAAGTTCCATAAGAGCTCCACTCACAAAACAAGTGAGTGTCAGGACAAGTAGTCATTGGTGGCCGAGTTGAAGGCTTCCAAATTAGACACATGTTCTGACTCTGAATCAGAACCCGATAAGGGAACTGATAAAGGGAATCAGATCATTGATGCAGAGCCTAGTGCACCATGGCCACCACCAAGATCTAGAAGATTGAGCCTGAAGATTCAGAGGAGGAGGAACACCTCTTCCACTCACAAATGTGAGTGAAGGGTCTCTGTTGTAGTTCATTATCGATAGTAGGAGCAAAAATAATCTCATTTTAACAGAGGTCATGAAGCGGATAGGCCTAAATACTACAACACATCCACAATTGTACACCATCAGGTGGCTTCACCAAGGATGATATCTTCATGTCAGCCAACAATGTTGCCTTCCCTACAATATCAAGCCCTTCACATATGAGATACTGTGTGATGTTTCTCCTCTTAAATTTTGTGATGTATTGTTAGGACAACTATACTTGTGGAAGCGAAATGTTGTATATGAATCTAGACCTCGCTCTGTGATTATTACTTTGGCTAATGAGTTGTATAAGATACTGGAGGTAGCCCTGTCTACTGCCATCTCTTTGATTACTGCAAAACAATGCTGTAAGATCATTTCCTAGACTATGAAATTTTTTTCCTTATGATTCACCCCTAGGGCAAGAAGAAGGTTGTGGCCACGACTTCTAGGCAGGGCTCCTCTGCATAACAACAAAAGATGGACAAGGTCATGGAGGAGTATAGGGATATTTTCGCCTCACCCACAGGGGTACCTATGTACTGTGAGGTCAAGCACTCCATCGATTTGACCTCGAGCATACCCTGCCCAATGGACCGATCTATCGACACTCTATTCTGGAGAACGATGAGATCAAGTGCTAGATTCAGAAAATATTGCAGAAAGGGCACATCAGGAGAATCTCATCACCTTGTGGGACTCCGATTGTATTGGTACATAAGAAGGATGGGACCTAGAGGCTTTGTATTGACTATCCGGCACTGAACAAGATCACTGTCCAGAATAGGTACCCAATCCTGCGAATTGATGAACCTTCTGGACCAGCTGAAAGGGGCCAAATATTTCAGCAAGATTTACTTGAAGTCAGGTTATCATCAGGTGCCTATCGAACCGTCTGATTTGTGAAAGACAATCTTCAAATCCAAGGAGGGCCTTTTCGGATGGTTGGTCACGCTGCTTGGATTGACGAATGCCCTTGAAACCTTCATGAGACTAATGGATGAGATCCTGTGACCCTTCACCAATGCATTCATGGTGGTGTATTTAGATGACATCTTGATCTTCAACTAGAGTTGGGAAGGGAACCTCCACCATATTCGATAGGTCCTTCAAACCCTACGATAACACAAACTGTGTGCTAACTTGGAGAAATGCACCTTTGACCTGAACAAGGTTCAATATCTGGGATACATCATTGATGAGTAGGGTGTACATGTGGACCCATCCAAGATACAAGTTATTCGAGATTAGCTAGCCCCAACCACTCTAAAAAAGCTCCATAGCTTTTTGGGTCTTGCCAATTTCTACCGTAGGTTCGTGTTGGGGTTCTCTCATATCACTTGGCATTTAAGTCAAGCCACCAAGGGTAGAGCGAAAGCAAAGTTTTTTTGGTCAGAAACCCAACAAAAAATGTTCTCCAAGTTGAAGAGTCGCCTTTGTTCTGCACCAGTGATCACATTACCAGACATGCAACAACCATTTGATATTGAGACAGATGCCTCCGCCTATGCTATTGGTGCAGTTATTACTTAGCATGGACATCCAATGGCTTACCATAGTGAGACACTTTCAGACATAGCCCAAAGGTACCCACTTATGACCAAGAAATGTATTCCATTATGCAAGCCTGTTGTTAATGGAAGCATTACATTCTGGGGAAGGAAACAATCATCCACAGAGACCACCGAACTCTACAGTTCATACAGACACAAGGGAAGTTGCAAAATGATTACCATCCGAAATGGTCCACCTACCTGCAACAGTTCCATTTGAACATTAATTATAAGAAGGGCAACACCAATAACGTCGCTGATTGACTCAGTTGACCACCAGTCATGGCACTGATCACTATGCTCGACTCCTGTGGGCACGAGACATCAGGGTGGCCACATATTTACAAGAGCGATCTAGAATTCGACAACATATACCAGACATTCCTGGAAGGGAAGCAAGTTCCAAATTTTCACCTTCAGGATGCACTATTATTTTCACCTCCTAGGAGAAATCTGTGTTCCTTCAAGTGAGCGTACCAAGATGATTTGGGAGGTGAACTACAGTGGGGTCACTGGACATTTCGTAGTAGAGAAAACATTGGCAGTATTGCAAAAGTATTTTTATTGGCCGAACTTCATCAAGATGTTGGGAAGTACATTAGCTCTTGCATCGCCTGCACCATTGCCAAACCAACCATCAAGAAGCAAGGCCTGTATGCTCCTCTACCTACTCCTAGCCAGCCATTTGAATCTGTCTCCATGGATTACATATTGGGCCTTCCTTCTACTAAGCACAAAAATGATTGCGTTTTCATGGTCGTCGACAGATTCTTTAAGATGGTCATCATGGTAGCCTGCAAGAAGAGTATCAGAACAGAGGCCACCGCTAAGCTCTTCTTTGAGCGAGTGTGGGTACACTTTGGGATCCCACATTCCATTGTCTCAGATCGGGATAAAAAATTCCTGAGTGCATTTTGGTCGAGTCTCTGGTCGATGCTTTCTACAAAACTTACTAAGTCCACGACTTTCCATCCCCAAACTGATGGCCAAACAGAGGTTGTCAAAAGGATGCTCGTACACATTTTGTGCATGTACAACTCAAATAATCCACTCATGTGGGATGAAAGTCTCTCCTATGTCCAACAAAAGTACAATAGAGCTGTCCACAACTCAAGAGGCCACAACCCCTTTCAGGTAGGGTTGGGATTTCAGCCATTATGCCCCATTGATGTGGCCATACCATTTGCAGCCACTCAAGTAGATTCAACTCAAGTTCAGTCTAAAGCTGAAAGGGCTAACAACTTCATTGAGCGCATTCAAAACATCCGCCAACAAGTCCATGATATATTGGACAAAGCCAATGCTAAGTACAAGCAGTGCCATGATCAACATAGAGTACAACACAAGTTCCAGGTGGGTGACAAAGTTTGGCTACATTTGTAGAAGGAGCGCCTTACTGGACCCCACCGCAAGCTTCGCCCACTCTGATATGGGCCATACACCAATCACCAAGGCCGTCGGTGACAATGCCTTTGAGCTCACACTCCCACTGTTCCTTGGTCTGCACCTAGTGTTCAATGTAGATCTCCTTCAACCATACATTCCACCATTGTTGGATACATATGACATTGTAAAACATCTCACACCAACAAAGCTCAACCCAGATTGCATGGAATATCCCACAACTGATAAGATCATGGACACACTGAACAAGAAAACTCACCAAAGAGAATACAGTTATATCAAGTTGTCAAAGCAAGGCAACTCGTTCACCAGAGCAAGTGGTTCACGAGGGACTAGGTTCAATATAAATTTCCTCACCTCATGGAGGTTTTGAATGAAATGGGGACCATTGTTTCCTAAGCAGGGAGGAATGATCTAGGTGGATATTCGTGGCCACCTGCCTATTCCACCTAAACTCCCCAGTCAGTTTCATATGTTTCCTTGTTTATTTCAAAATTTACTATTTTTAGTAGCTTTTCGGGTCCTAAACTTCTAGAGTAGTTTTGACCCCCTAAATGAATTTTTTTTGGGGTCTGCGACAAACCTGTAGCCATAGGCTAGGGCTTGTAGTGAAACATGTAGTACACAGAGAGACCTTTCCAACAAAGTATCGTACACGCCAAACAAATATAATATGACCAAGTTATGACCCTGGGAATTTGGTTGCCTAACTAACCCCAACGGGGCCCACAAAATCTTGGTATTACAACTCATGGGGTTAGGGTTTTGGTTGTTTAGCATTTTCTAACGTTTTCAAATAATAAATATACCCTTGAGCCTCATTGTAACATAGTTCAGAGGCATGTAGCCGCCACATCTCTTCTCAAAGATAAGCTACCATCGCGCGAGCTATCTTATTTCCATTCTATTTGTAAGTAAGTTCAATATTTTTCTATTAATGAAATGAAGTGTTTTTCTGCCGCATCTCTATGTTTATGATTATATTTGTAAGTTGTTGCATTCCTGTTTAATTTCAGATCACTAGTCTTGGTATAGTGTGAAGAGTCTTAAATAATACTATTGAAAGGAAGAATTACTTTGACTGGGTCTTCCCCTCGAGGGGGGTTTTTCCCTGGCATGTGCCTACATCTTGTGTCCATTGTTTTATGTGCTGCTGCTTTTGGTAATTGCTTGATGAACTAAATAAAGAAGATATAAAGATTTTTCCCCTCGAGGGGGGTTTTTCCTTGGCATGTGCCTACATCTTGTGTCCATTGTTTTATGTGCTGTTGCTTTTGGTAATTGCTTGATGAACTAAATAAAGAAGATATAAAGAATAATAATAATAAGAAACATCACAAGTAATTATCAATATCGAGAAAATATTTATTGCCTTTTTGATTTTCCAACAATCAATTATTCTAAGAAGATACTGGGAGGCCAAGATTGGTGCTTACATATGAATGGATGGGACACATATGTCTTTTCCTAAGGATAGAAAAAAATTCATTGTCCTTAGAGAGAGAAGAATCTCACTATGCATTGAAACTAATCCTCAACATCATGTTAACTAAGTTAAAGAATATTTGGGGGTCTATTCTTTATTCATGGATAAAGAGAAGTCACCTGCTTCTCTTATTGATCATGATGACCAAGTATGGAATTTGCAATTTGATGGTGCATGTTCAAGTGAGGGAAATGGTGCAAGAATTGTCCTATATTCACCCCTTGGAAAGATGTATGAGTACTCCTACATACTTGAGTTTGGATGTATGAATGATATAGTTGAATTCAAGGTTTTATTTCTTGGTATTAAATGTGTTTTAGGCTTAGGATACAGTCATCTCAAAATATTTGACAATTATGAGCTTGTCATAAATTTAATCAAGATAGTTTACTCTCCTTCAAATAATCTCATTAAAATATATGCACAAGTTTCATGGGAAATGATTTCTGGCTTGCTTTCATTTAATATCACACATGTACATAGGGAATTAAATGCCTTACCTAATCATCTAGTTGTGATTGCAACAAACCCATAAAGGCATACTTCCCGAAAGGCCTAATTTTATCTTCATATCAACCTCACTTTCCAAATATTGAATAAGACTAGCAAGTCTTCTCGGATCATGAAAGCATTCACAGTTTTTTGCAAAATGAAACTATGTATATTGGGAGAATATCTCTCTTAATGAAAATAAGTATCTAAAAGGGATTTCCAATTTAGAGAACTCATTTTCTTCTAGTGATGTTCCTAATAGGAAGGAAGAAAATAAGGAAGATTCAAAGAGAAAGATAGGCGAAACCATACCTGTGAATATTGGGGCTCCTGAAGACACAAATATTTTACAAATTAGGTCCAAATGTTTTGAAAATGAAAAACAAATGTTTCTTTATTTGTTTCAGGAATTCAAAGGCGTCTTTTCTTGGTCCTATAAGGATCTACATGGTTTTGATTCTAGTATCATTCAACATGCATTTCCTATTAAGGAAAATGATAATCATGTTTGACAAAGAAAAAGACCAGTTAATCTTGCACTTGAAGCAACAATAAGGAAAGAATTAGAGAAGTTTCTAGTTTCTCACATTATATTTCCAGTGAAATATTTTGAGTGGGTAACAAATTTTGTGCATGTTAGGAAGAAGAATAGTGACATAAGTTTGTGTCTTGACTTCCGAGCATTAAACAAAGCACATGTGAAAGATAATTTTCCTTTTCCTAATATGGACCTAATCTCACAACAAGTCATAGGATCTCAAATGATGTTGCTTCTTGATGGCTTCTCATGCTACAATCAAATACTTCTTAATAAAGTTGAAAAATACAAAAGTACCTTCACTACTCGCCAGGACACCTTCACATATGAATGCATGCAATTTGGGCTAATAAATGTGGGTGACACTTTTTAGAGAGCCAAGAAAATTCCAATGATCTTGTTGGGGAACTTATCCAAATTTATCTTGACAATTTCACGGTATGTTCAAAATTCCAAAAAATATAATTTCGATGATTGAAGGCAAGTTTTTCAACATTGCAGGAAATTTGGTATGTCTTTCAATGCAAAAAAATCAATCTTTGGTGTTACTACAAGAAAGTTACTTAGTCATATATTTTTAGAGGTTGGAATCATTATTTCTCCAACCTTGATTAAAGCTATAAAAAATCTATCGATTCCAAGTCAAAAAAGGAAATCCAATCCTTCAAGGGTATGATTAACTTTGTCCAAAGGTTCATTTGTAATTTTGATAAAATTGTTAAACCTATCCATAATATCCTCAGATAGGATCAAACATTTCATTGGAATGATACTACATAGACATATTTTTTGGCCATTAAAAATGCTATATGCCTCTCCTAGCCTTGGAAAAAACAAACTTCACCAAGGATTTTATCATCTATACACATGCCACTAAGGTATCCATTTATGGAATTCTTCATCAAAAACATGATCATGAAAAAGAGAATTTGATAGCTTTCATGACCAAAGTTTGTTTGATGATGAACTAAAATATTCACTAATTGAGAAACATACTTATGCTCTCGTTAAGACTTTTGAAAAGTCTCAACAATAGTGTAAATATTTTTTTTATATTATACTTTAATATCGGGAAAACCAGCTCATTGGCTTTCTTAAATCTAGGAACATGATTTTGAGAAATGGCAACAAGAAATTACAGTTTAATTTGTCCTTGAATTAAACTGAGAATTAAAATCGAATTCTATTCTCATAGCAACTTGTAAATAGTTTTTTTTTTTGGTAGGTAAGCACCCATGGGGGATTTGAACTAGTGACCTATCGCAAGGAGTGCCTTAATAGTGCACCCATTCACCGTCGATCCAAAACCCCATGGGCAACAACTTGTAAATAGTTAATTAACTTAGGAATTTCGAGTTGGAAGTATTTTTGTAGTCATGTATGTGTTCTCCCTAAATTTTAAGGGTCCAAGATGAGTTTATTTGTGTTGTAATTAGATTACTTAGTTTGACTGAGTTATAGACAATTAAACTAGTTATAACTGTTTGTGGAACTAGTATATGATTAGTAGTGAGTTGCTACATTGGTGCATCCTCAAGTGCTACTCGAGCTAACAGAAGTTTCACTCATGAGAAAATCATGCATGTCAGTTTAGAGAAAGACATAGTTGAGACTAGAGTGCACGGACAATGTACTATCAGTTGTAGAATGATCCGAGTTGTACAGGTCATGCATGCAACTAGAAGAGGACATAGATTTGGATTGCACAGTTATGGAGGAAGGATTTCTCAATTAAATATGGGTTGATACTCAAAGGAATTGTGCAAGGAAATAGGGGCTTGGCAGGTAGCAGAATTGGCCAAGTGTTGACTAGAGTGGGCTTGTGAGGCAGAGAGTTGATCATACTTGTGTAGGAATTGTTCTAATGAGAACAAGCTTTGTATTTTCACTCAGATTTCTGATTAATGCAATAGATAGCCGGGGTTTTGAGAAACGGATTTCCCCAAATAAATTATTATGTTATATGCCATTTATTTTCTTCCTCTTGTTGATTATTATTTTCATCGATCTATTGGTTTCCGCTGTTTAAAGAGTAGAGTAGAGTCTTGCCTTGTGTTTTAGTACATTACATGAGCTATGAATATACAGGAAGATCTACATGGTATCGGAGCTGAAGACAATATACTAGAGGAGATTTTCGATGTTTTGAGTTTGCAGTTATAGGTGAAATTTGAATTTGCAAATCATACTTCAGGATCGACAAATGAATTTATGTGGTTCGAGGCTCAAGTATATCTTGGAAGGTAGCTCGAATTATATAGTTTGGAAGGACAGGATGGGGGCAGTGTTGGAGGATAATGGCCTCAAGGAATTAATTGATCAAGACATTCTTAAGCCACCAACATTGGATGCTAAATATATGGCTGAATGGAAGAAGTATGTGGTGAAGGCGAGGCAGATAGTCCTTGAGGGAATTCGAGACCACACTGTCTCGAGAATCCATGGGAAGGAAACCCCATATGCTATGTGGAAGCATTGATGGATCGGTTCCATAACAACAATGACCATAGGAAGTTGGCATTGAAAGATAAAATTTGAAAAATTAATATGGAGAAAGGCGAGACCATTTCAAAATACTTGACCAAGTTCACTCACTGTTGTGATGAGCTTGGAAGTGTTTGAATAACCGATGCTAATGATGATATGGTGAGCCTAGATCTCCTATGCCTTCCCAAGGGTTGGAATAGCTATCAGGAATCTATCAATGGGAGGGAGAAGCTTCCAGATTGGGAACGACTGGCATTAGATTTGGTGCAGGAGGAGATCATAAGGAACACCAGAGATGGTTCCTCATCAAAGACTGATGATGAGGAAAATTGTGCCTTTGAAGGTAAGGAAAATAAAGGGAAAGGGAAGGCGTCCCAATCCAAATTGGATTCTTGTCATGGAGGTAATAATAAAGGCATGTCTAAAGTTAAGTGCTTTCACTATATAAGCTGGGACATTTTGCTACAAATTGTATGCTCAAGAAGTCCAAGAAGAAGTCCTTAGGAGGAGTGGTGGGTGAGGCTTTGGCCTCTCAATTCGAATTGGACTTTACTCTCATTGCATGCAATGTGTCATCAATGATGGGTAGTGTATTGTACCTTGATAGTGGAGCTTCATTCCACATGATTGGTGATAAGGAGTTGTTCAGTGACATGGAGGAGAAGGATCTCTAGATGCATATCGAGATGGGTGATGACGGGAGGTATAATGCTACAGGATTGGGCACTGTTACTTTTTAGAGGAAGCATGGTGCTCCTCTCACCTTGAGAGATGTTATGTATGTGCTTGGGTTGAAGAATAACTTAGTATTGGTTGCCATGTTGGAGGATAGAGGCTATGATGTGGTCTTTAACGAAGGAAAGGCGTTCCTTCGACACATAGCCATAGGTCAGGTAAAGAAGATAGGGATTCGAGTTAAGAATATTTAGAAGTTGGAGGTAGAGGATTGTGCTGCTTTGAGCATGAAAGAAAATATGGTGTAGAGCCAACACGTTGGCGAGTTGTGGCATAGGCGATTGGGTCACTTGCATCATGGGGTTTTCAAAATCATTCAGAAGATTACTGCTGGTCTTCCCAAAGGTACGATAGAGCAAGTTGAAACATGAAAGGGGTGTGCTTTGGGGAAATACATCAAGGCTTCCTTACATGATAGAGACAATCGAGCATAGACGATTCTAGAGAGATTCCATTTAGATGTGTGTGGACCATTCTCGACAAAATCCACGACTAAACATAGGTATCATGTTATATTTGTTGATGATTTTTCTCGTAAGTGCTGGATATTTTTCATGTAGAAGAAGGATCAAACTTTCACAAAGTTTTGGGAATTTAAAGCATTGGTCGAGAAAGAGTCTGGTAAGAAGGTTAAAGCTATGAGGAGTGATAACGATGGTGAGTATGTCTCAAATGAGTTTAAGAACTTCTATACAGAAGAAGGAATTAAACGGGAGTTAATGACAACCCATAACCCACAACAAAATGCGGTGGCTAAAAGGAAGAAAAGAAGCATTGTAGGGATAGAATGGGTGATGTTACATGATCAGGGCCTACCAATACACTTGTGGACTGAGGCATGCAACACAATTGTTTATTTTCATAACAGAAGCCCGCATCGGATACTTGGTGTTATCACTCAGGTTGTTCCCCAGGAGGATACTAGGAGGGAATACGGCCGAGGTAACCACTAACCAATCTTTTAGACACAGATTCTAGCTAATCTGCATCCAGAGAGGGATCTCTCTTTATAATTTAGCTTTGTTTTGAGATATTTTAGGCTAGTTATGATGTACAGGGGTTTTGTTTTAAGTTTGTTGGATGGTGATCTTAGACAAAATTGGGATGCAAGTATGAATAGTTTATTCTGTTGGGCTGATGGAGTCACAGAGGATGAACCGCTGAGTGAAGTTTTTTAACAAAAGGTGATACTACAGAGCAAGATAATCGATCTTGGAGCAATTTTATAATATGGAAATAGATGGAATGTAAGCTAGTGGGTGAAGGGCAATTAAGAATCCTTCATCCTGTTGGCAGAGGGAAATGACATGAGTATTATCAAGGAGCAGTAAAGATTTCCTTGTCAATATTCAAAGTGAAATAATTAGTGGAAACAGGAGCAGCTAAGAATTCCTGTTTATTCTAATTATGAAGAAAACATAAGTAATAATAGAGATTGAACACATAGTGTTTTTAAACAAATTCTAGGCTATTATTTTTCTCCATTACTAAGATTATGAAAACATATATAAAGTTTGCAGACACAGAAAATACAAAACACATGTTAGAAAAACTTATTGATCCGTAAATGATTCAAGAATTTTGTAGTAGAGACCTAATGCATCAATTCCACTTCAGACGGTACAATCACAGTGAAATCCAACAACTCGTTTATTTCACAAGCTTTTTGAGTTACAGCGCAGTCCAGAGAAGATATCACCAACCCGAATACATCTCTTGGGGAGGTATTTATACAAAAAAGAGTTACAAAATATCTTAATGAGAAAATATCAAGCAATAACTTCATTCATCTACTTTGCAGGAGAAGTAAATGACGTTGGAAATAGAGAGAAATGAATGCAAAAGTAACCGTTTTTGTGCAGGCTGCTTTAGGTAGTCAGATATATTTGAATTTTTTAACTCAATGAGTCGGCTGGTAACTGCCTATTTATTTTGCATTCTTGCGTCGCTGTCCCGGGCCCTTTCATCTCTGCGTGATCCTGTTTTAATGAGCTATAGTCCCAACTTGACTCCCTTCCTCTGTTGTTTTCATCTTTGCCATGTGTTTTGACATTTGATTAAATGCATATGATAAAGGAAAATTAAAACTACATTGGTAAAACCTCCAACATGCTCTGCCACCATTGGTCTATTGGCAACTAGTGTCTTTGCAATTTTATTAATGTTTCATCAGTTTCAGTATACTTGTAGAAGTTGGGTTGGACTGCAAAAAGATGTTTTATTTCATTTTCGATATAGAATAGATTCCCCAACTTGTCATATAAGCTCTGTCCTGATGGAAGTGTTTTATCCTCTGAAGTGCTTGATGATGTTGTAATCTAATTTTCAACATATGTATTTACCCTGTGAGCATATTGTGCATGTGTCAACAATCTATGATCACTGGTTAATAAGCTGGGTAAACCTTTGTTCTGCAAGACTGTAAACTTCACTGTAAATGCATTTATTTCTATTTGCATTTCTTGGCACTTTCTTTCCAGATTTTGTATAAAATTCCTCATGGTCAGCACTTTTTTCACTGTCAAAATGGTGCCTATTCTGTCCCTGATCTCCAGAGCTGCTAGTTGTTCCCTGGTGTGAGTGCTCAAAAAATGAATTAGTTTATTGGCTTGTTCGGGCATGTTTCCCAATGATGCTCTGGCCTTCTGAATCTCTACTTGGGCTATTTCTATCAAATCAATTTGCTCATGGATTGTTGGAATTGATGTCCATTGATGAGTGATAGATTTGCCAATGTTAGTCCACAAAATTGTTCTAATTTCTGATAGAGGTTTATGGAGAGTAAGATCTTTTTCCAAGGATTTTACCTTATTTTCCAAGGCCTTTACCTCTATTGTTTTTTCTGCCACAGTTATTTTAGATTTATCATAACTTACCTCTAACTTGGCTAGTTTTTCTTTGGCTTCCTTTAGCTCTTCCATTTAGAGTTCTAACTCCTTTATTGCCTTCATCATCTCTTCCATGCTTATGCTGGTATCTGGTACTGTTGTTGTTGCTGCTGCTGAAGTATCTGTGGCTGATGTACCTGTTGCTGGGACAGTGGGAGGTACTGCTGCTGCAACTATGGGAGGGACAGTGGTAACTGTCGGAGCCGTTTCAGGTGGCTGGGAGGTCGACTCTCCCTGCTTGGCTTGCAATGCTTTCTCCAATTCTTGCTCCGTTTTAGTTAGCCTTTGATTCATCTTTATCAGCAAATCCATCATGTCTTCTTCTGCCTTTTGTTGTGCAAGTTCTGTAGTTTGTGGGTGCATGGTAATAGGTAGCTTCAATTGCTTCCTAAGTGCAGCAATATCTTCTTCCTTTTTCTTTATCAGTGCTTTGATGCCCTTGGCATCCTTGGGATTATCGCCCAACTCAATAATTATCTCTTCCAAGGTCTTTATTCTGTTGTCTTTGGCTAAAGAAGATATCTTTTCCAAATCCAATTGGGCAGATGTATTGCTTAATGAATCCTGCAATTTGTGGGCCAGCATTGCCTTATCTGCCAATGTAGAGTAAACCATTTCACCAGTTTGTTTGTGCAGCTCAATCTGGTCCATTGGGTGTATGTCTTTGGCAAGGACCTCTAGATCTATTCTTATATAGTCAGCTGTTGACTGTGGTTGCTGAACTTTAGGCTTAAAATGACTTAAAATCATTTTTTCCTCCTTAATGTCATATGTAGCCATTAATCTTTGTTGTTTGGAGGGTGTCATTTTGAGAAATTGATCATAAAGCTGCAGTCTCATTGGCTCATTCTGGGCCTTAATGTCCATGAATGTTCTTTTAATATCAGAACGTTGCTTACTTTGTGGCCTTGAGGAGGAAAATTCCATACTATGTTGCCTCTCCATTTCTTGCCTGTGAGAGCTGGTGGATGTCTATTGGCTGGTTGCCCTCTCCTCTCTTGGGCTTTCTGTGAATTCTTCAATAATTTCCTCTTCAGGTAGAGGATATACTCTTTGCCTTTTGGCCTCTGGTTGCTCCGCTGATCCACTTGCAGGTGTGGTCTCTTCTCTGTCCCTTTTCTTGCTTCTTTCCTCATTGAGAGGAGTCTGTAATGCTGGTACCTCTGGTGCTTTTGTCTGTAGTGAAGGGGCTTGCCCTTGACCCTGTTCCTTTGATTTTGTTGGTGGATCTGTCATCATGCGCTACTCTGAGTACAACACCTCTTTGCCATTTGATGTTCTAGTAGTTGGTGTAGCGCTTTCTTGGGCCGGTTGCTGTGAAGTTCCAACAGTTGATGTGCCTTCTCCGGTTTGTTGTGGCACTTTGAATGACACCTGTCCAAAAGAGTCCAGGTCAAGGGTCTTTTCAAGATTTTCATAGTTTGTTCCATTTTCTCTTCCTCAGTGAGTTGTTCAATAGTGTGCCTTCTACCCACTCATCTTGGTTGGAAAATTGTGCTATTTCGGGAAACTTACAATGACTATAGGGAGCTAGCCTAAATTTTGCCTTTCTTTCATGAATAAAACCACTTGGGTCATAAGGTACCCACCAAAAGCTCCTCTTTAATCTGAGTTTTTCACCCAATATCTTATCAACATCTTGCCATCCTTCTTTATTGTTCATGACATAGGGGCCTAACTGGTCTCTCAATTTCAACTGAGCCTTTTTCTTGGCACTATGAAAATGAGTCAAACCTGAATTGATAAATTTCCTGAAATATTCCAAGGAAAACAGCCTCATCGACACATAGTTTGGCAGCTTGTAGGGGCACAGCTCACAGCCATATATCCTGATCTCACCGTGATTCTGGTACAAGTACCAGTCACCTATTTTGTAGCTTTTGGAGAGCTGTAGAATTTAGAATTTTCGGCATTCATAAGATAATCTAGGAGGAGGAGCCCTCCTTAGTAGAGAAGAGGCTGGATATATAATCATGTCAATAAAATCACAGTAAGAGTAAGGAGAGTTGTGGACTTCATGAAAGACTGAGGTCCAAAAAATCACAGACCTCTTTTCTCCTTTAGAATCCAATTTTCTAATGGGGAATTGGAAACTGTCTGGCTGATAATACATGAACAGATGATAGATGTAGGATGAGTACTTGAAGACTCCCACCCTGTCTAGATTCAAGAGTTGGTCATGGATCTTGTTGCAAATGAATTTAGCATAGTTGTATTTTACAGCAGGGGGCTGCCCTAGAGTGAATATGGACAATAAAACTAACATAGTCTCATCAACAAATTCACTTGTCTTGAACCCCAGAATAAAAGATATCATATCAACAAGTAGTTTTCCTACTTCATTGAACCATACATGGTGAAAAGGAGGTGGCTATGTAGGCTGGCGATCTGATCTCATAAATGTTCGGGCAATTCAGGCTATCTCTGAACTGGACAATCTGGGGCCCTCATCAAGCAAGAATTTCATAGTAAGAGGAGCCAGAGGCTGAGTTGGTTCGAAGTTTAGCATTTGATTTATGGATTCAGGAGTTATATGAAAGAGGGTAGTTCCAGATGGAGCTTTGACTGCCCTTTGGGTTGGTTCATAGTTGTCACAACAGAGGTGAATTATCTCAAGGAAAACATTGACAGAGGGGAGGTAGTACATGGGTAAATTTGATTCCCATATCCCATAGAAATAATTTTTGTTTAGGTAACTATTCCTGAGTTTAGAGAATTCTTGTAGATGGCTTTTGTCACCAACTAAGTCTTGGATTTGAAAATCCCTATTAGCTAAGGGCAACCACTCCAATTCCTTATGTGGAGCATTAAGAGGGGCTATATTAAGTGCTACTGGGGCTTCCATGGCTTAATTCTGTGATTTTGAAATTGAAATTTTTGGGTATGTGTAAGTAAAATAGGCAAAAAAATAACTCAGTGGTTTTTCTCCGGGAATCGCAGACCGAATTCGACTCAGAATTAACCCACTGGGTAAAAATTGTAGTAAAGAACGTAGCTCACAGAATGTTTAAGCAAGAAATGGATAGAAACAGTTCAGGGCTTTTTCCTTCGATAATCACAGAGCAGAGTGAACTCAAGTTTGACTCTGTGGGAGAAATTTGCAGAGGGAGATGGAATCTTGGGGGATTTTTGGTAAAATGGATAAAAACCGAGGTTACAGTGCACGGGTTTGTAGGCAACACAACGCTTCTATCTCAGATTTGGGCGTTTTTGGCGAATTTATAGAGAAAAATAGAAAAAACGGGGTTTAGGAGCAAAATTCCAGTAAATACCTGCTTCAATAGGCGCCCTGTGTAGAATGTAGGTGGCAGACCAGGTTTGAAGACTACTTTGCAAGCTTAATTTAGCTGGGTGGCGGACTATGTAGTCAAACAGTTGCTTTGGTCGAAAAATCGCATGCACAGGTTGCACAATGTAAATAAACAAAATGAGCGAAAAATGACTCTTTTACGCCTTTTGACAAAGATTTGATTTTGGCAGGTTTTGGCACGCTTCGGTCGGGTGACCTCACCATGACGTAAAGGCTTGTCGCGTAGCGGGGTGACGTGGTGGTGACACGGCGACGATGAGGTGGTGACGTAAGCATGACATGGCACTGACGTGGGTGCGATGTCAGCTGATGACGCAAGGGTGATGTCAGAAGGGAGGTAGCGGGGCGGTAAGCAGTATTCCCCACACTACCTTTGGGCCAGGGTGGTATTGGAGGGGGGGCTTCGATCACGCCGGGAAGTTGACACCGGTCTTCTGTATGGCAACAATACCGTCCATCCCCCGGACGCTATTGATCGGTGATCGGAGGGGTTCTGATATGCATGTGGGCCGTCAGATCTACGGGCTATGATCCGACGGTTGGCGGCATACAAAATAGGTGGAGGGATATGGCACAGGGACCCGCTGTAATATTTCAAAGTTTTTATAATGTTTTTGCGGGGTTTTGTAATGTATTTGAACTTTGGGTTTGGGCGGGTTGGTTATTAATTTAATCGAATGTTAAATGAAATCCATTATTTGTATGCGCTGTGGGTTGTTATATGGTTCCAGTTGAACCAATAATTCCCGTGAACCTTAGTATATAGCCATATTAAGCTGGGGGTGGGGATATTTATAATATTTTTGGGATATTTTTTTGTGAATTTACATATAATAGGGGTAGGAGAAACATTATATAGGAGCTATATAATAGAGTTAGCATGTTAATATGGGTTCTAAGTTGTAGAGTTAGGAACTTAGGCTTAGGGAAATGAGAGGGTTTTTAGTAGCAGAGTTGAATAGCTTAGGCTTAATAGAAGATAAATGCTTTACACAAGAAATGTGGCTTCTTAGCCCATGGAGAAAATGTCATTTTGTCCAAATTTCAACTGAGATGGAGCGGTCTAGAAATATTGAGCAGATCTCAATATCCTGGGGGGATGTTAGTAAGTAATTGCTGTGAGGGAAATGAGGGGAAGTTAGACATGCAACATCTGATTTGTCACCACACTTTGCCATGGTAGTTGTGATACCCACAAAATATGAACTATCTTTGAGAAAGAAGATCACTCATGCAACTTCTTCTGCAACATCAAAACTACTTACCCATCCTATTACTCCTAACATTTTTTCTTCATTCTCCTTGGGTGCATTTGAACTAGCAAACCCTGATTCTCTTCTTTTCTTTTAGCTGCCATCCTGTCTAAATCTACCCTTATCTCTTCCAAGGTCCCAGATTAAACAATTGGGCTCCTTTGCTTCTCTACCTATCTACTCATCTGCCAAGCTTGAACTGTTTGGACAGACCTTTATTCTCTATTCTAAGACAAGTAAATTGAAATATGAATCTCGACAAGATTAAGCTGTTTGGCCATTAATGAACCATGATAAGAGTCAAGCAACTGTACATAGTGAATTTCTTCAAAAATGGAACAACAGTGGCATTTGAACTAGCACACTTTCCTGGTATTTTGGTTTGGGGTTCATTTCTTTCATTTTTCTCTTGACCACTTCCTTCTTTTTGCCCTTTGATTTTTCTTTTAGGGCATACCCTCTTTTCATTTTTAATTTTCTTCATTTGTTTACAAAATATGGAACCTTTGCAGCATGGAAAGAATGAACATATTTGGCACTTCTCCAGTCAATCATGAAAAATGAAACCTATTAGTATAGGATTATAACATTGGCTCCACTTAGGAATGGATTTTCCTGGTGAAAAGTCAAGAACAACAGGTCAGATAGCCTTATGTACAATCCTAGCTGTTTTTTTTGAAATTTTTTCTTTGCTGCAACCAAACTGTGCACAGGACTTTGTAAAAATATGTACATCTCCTTATGATCTGCTTCGAATATTTGCATTTTTGTTTTTGGTTTTGACTGTTTGTTCTCATATTTATAGTTCCCAAGTTTTCTTTTGCTAATCCCCGATAGACTAAAAAGTTACACAAAAGGTGGGACAGTTCCCTGATTTTCCTCAAAATCTGCTATACATATTCCTTCCTATCTTATTACTGAAAATAAATTGCAGAAAGTAAACACTGTTATGTACAAATTAAAGTGCTGATATCTCAACAAACTAAATCAAAATAGTGCTTCAACATTCAACCATTGACTGGTCCATCCTCTGCCTCTGTACCATCCAGGCTTTTCAAAAAGTAGGTGTTGTTTCCTTGTACAGTCTGAATGATAAATGGTCCTCTCCACAGGAAATCAAATTTCCCATGTTTTCCTTTATCTTCTCTTCTGGAATCCCATTTCAAAACTTTGTCTCCAATATAAAAATCCTCTGCTTTAGTCCTTTTATCAAATATCTTCTTTAGCTTTTCTTGTAGAACTTGAGATCCTTGATACACCTCCTCTCTGGTCTGCTGCAAATGAATAGTTCGATTGATTCTCCTCTAGATATCATTGGGTTCTGCCTGTATTTCTTGCAGCAATTATATTACAGGGATTCCCAAAGAAGAAGGGAATACTGCCTCCATACCATAAACCAATTCATAGGGACTTGTCCCAATGGATCTTTTAGTAGTCAATCTGTCTGCCCATAGTGCATTGATAAGCTTTTTATGCCAGTTTTTCTTGTTCTCCTCTAAGACTTTCTTAATGATGTTGATCAGGATTTTGTTGGAGGATTCAGCTAGACCATCACCTTGAGGGTAATAGGCCATGGAATGGCCTAAGGTAATGTGGTATTTATGGCAAAAATTGATCTTTCTCTTGGATTTAAAAGCGACAACATTGTCTGTTATAATTTTTTCAGGACAGCCAAACCTAGACAAGATATTGGTTTCTAAGAATTGCATGATCACTGAGTCATTGGCTTGCCTACAAGGAATGGCCTCTATCCACTTGGTAAAATAATCTGTGGCAGTCAGAATCCACTTATGCTCGCCAGATGAGGACGGGTGAATTTCTCCAATGAAGTCTAAACCCCATTGTTGGAATGGTCTTTCAGTGGAAATGGGCTTGAGGGGTAGAGGCAACAACTTCTTCTTGCCTTCAAAGATTTGACATTTGTGGCAAGAAGTTACATATTTATTTACATCAGTAAATAGGGTGGGCCAATAAAATCTAGCCCTTAGGATTTTATCAGCAGTTGATTTCCAATATAAATGTCCACCACAATCCCCTGCATGAAACTCTTTAAGTACTTTGTTTTTTTCTTTCATTAGACAATTTAATAAAACACCTTCATGATTTTTCCAAAAGAGAGCATGATCTAAAACACAGAATTTGGAAGCTTTCATTTTCAAAAATATTTTCTTAGTTCTGGATAATCCTGGGGATCTTGCAGGTTTAATAATACAAAACATATGTCAGCATACCAAGGTGATTGTAAAAAGGCTTGATTGATTTGTGGAGTCGCCATCTCCTGCTCATTATCTAGTTGATTTATTTCAAGGGCTTGAAAGTTGGTTTCAGTCATAAGTTTGGCTAATCCTTGTCCTTTTACCAGCTTTGTTGGTTTGATTTCAATGTCATATTCTAGTATGGTAGCTATCCATTTGCCCCTTTTGCTTTCAATTCCCTCTTAGGTTAGGATGTCTTTAACAATAGTGTTGGGCACATAAGCAATCACATGAGAGTATAAGATGTAAACTCTAAAGTCCTTAATGGCCTTTACAAGTGCATATGCTTGTTTCTCCATGATTTGATATTTGAGTGGAGCATCTCTAAGTGCCTTGCTAAAAAAGGCTATGGGTTTTTCACATCCCTATTCATCTTTTTGAAGCAAAACAACAACAATTGTATGTTCTGATGCAAATGAGAATATGATAAAGTCCCTGTCAAAATTCGGGCTTGTAAGGACTAGTGTTTGAGTTAAAGATGTTTTGATTTCTTCAAATGCTTGCTTAGCTTCTATTGTCCACTTGACCTTGGAATCCTTTTTTAACATGTTGTTTAGTAGTCTGATCAATTCAGCTAGATTTGGTATGAATCTTCTTAGAAAATTGATTTTTCCCAAAAAGGCTTGCAGTTCTTTGATCTTTCTAGGGTGAGGAACTTGCAGAATAGCTTGTATTCTATCCGGATCAATTCTAATGCCTTCTTTGGAGATGATATGGCCCAATAATTTTCCTTCTTCTAGGCCAAACAATTATTTCTTTGGATTCAGTGATATACCATATTTTTTGCAAATTAACAATACATGTCTAAGGTGATCTAGGTGTTGCTGATTTGATTTGGAAAAGGTAGTGAGATCATCTAGGTATATGACTACGAAATCATGAATTTCTTTAGCAAAATCTATATCCATTGCTCTTTGAAAAGTTACCCCTGCATTCTTAAGCCCAAATGGCATTTTCACATATTTGAAGGTTCCCCAAGGGGTTGTGAAAGCAATTTTATCTTGATCATTAGGGTGCATTAGGATCTAATTGAAGCCTGAGAACCCATCCAACAGTGAGATCCTTGAAGCACCCACTACCCTTTGTAGAATGTGATCCATTTTGGGTAAGGGGTAGTTGTCTTTTAAGATACTTTGTTTAGATTCCTCAAATCAACACACAGCCTAATCTCTCCTGTTTTCTTTCTAGTGGGCACCAAATTTGAAACCCATTCTGAAAATCTGATGGGTGCAATAATTCCAGCTTCATACATTCTCTTAACTTCTTTCTCAATTAAAGGGAGGAGCACCAGGTTGATCCTTCCGAGTTTCTGCTTGAAAGGTTTTTGATTTTCTTTGAGAGGTATAGTGTGTTGAATGACAGATGTATCATAAGACTTTAGGTCCTCATAGCTCCATGCAAAAAAATCCTGAAATTCTTTAAACAGTTCAACATACTTTGTCTTTTGGTCAAATGGAAAATTTTTGGACAATTTTATGATTTTGGGATTTTCTGCAATTCCTATATTACAGTCCTCAATTTCTACATTTAATGGCTGCATTTTAGGTTTCCTAGAAATGTCATTTGAGTCAAAAATATCTTCCAAAGGAGTGAGGCTTGTAGGTAAAAAATTATCCTTCAAATCAATCACTTCACATTCTGCTCCAATAGCATCATCACATTATTTTCCTTCAAGTTCTTGTAAATTTGTTTTAGCAAACTTCGTGGGATGTAGAATTTGGTTTGCTGTTTTAGCAGAAATGTGTGTCTCAATTGTGTCTATTTGATCATTTGCACTTATGGTGCTTGTATCTATTTTTGTGCTGGAAAACTCTTCTTTTAGGGTCAGGAAATTATTGATTTTAATGTCACTGTCAAATACTTCCAATTTTTTACATTATCAGGTACAACTGGCCTATGTTTAATCTCAACTAAGAATCGGTGATTAGGCTTAAATGGCAATTTACAAGTACTGGCAAAGGTTTCTAGAATGTGAGCATGCAAATTTTGATTCCTTGGAATTTTGGTGAGTTGTTTTTCTAGGAAGGTATTAAATTTTTCGGTTGCTGCTCCTCTGTAAGCTCTTAACCTAGTATCATTTGTGATAAAGTTCCCTTTCATTTGCTGAATTATCAAATCAGAATATCCTAAAACTAATATCCTATTCGCCCCTAGGCTTTTGATCACTTTGAGCCCTAGAAGGAGGGCTTCATATTCGGCCATGTTGTTGGTGCACTTAAAATTTAACCTATATGCATGTCCTTCAGCATGATCATTTTGCATATTGTGTATCCAAATTCCTGCCCCTGCTCCTAGCTTATTGACAGATCCATCAAATTATAGATACCACAGGTTTTCTTGATTGGAACTAGTATCAGGAATTTTTCCAATTTGTTTAGTAGGCAAATTTGGATTTTCAGTCTCCTGGGATTCCTCTTGTGTGACTGTCAATTTATTGTTCTCCGAGACTTCTTGGATTTGAATAGTGTATTTCCCATTTAGGAGTTCATCTTGGCCTAAGACCAGAATTTTGACATCAGATGGGGGGAAAATCTCAGCGTTGTACAAGATGAAAGAATCCATGTTTGAATGCATGGAATAAATGGGAAAGTTTTGGGGTTTTTCTTGGCTGCTAACCACATATTTCATCAAGGTTTCCCTATATAATCTCTTTGGCTGGCCAAAGACTGAGATGGTGGCATAGGACATGTCAAGTTGCAAAGATCCTTGAAGCTTGGCACCCCAGGATCTGGATAATAACATTCCATATTTTGATGGGATATCAGCCACTACTACATCCATTAGAATTGTTTTAGCAGGGTATTGTACCAATGATACACACAGATCTTTAATCAATCCTGGGCATCAAACTTGACTAGAATCAAATGAGAATAGGTCCTTGTATAGCCTAGTTATGTCTAGTTCTAATTTTTCCATCAGAGATTTGGGCATCAAATGATGAGAGGCACCAGAATCAAACATTGCATTGTGAAGTATCTTATCATGAATGTTTAAACTCACATAGAATGGAGGAACTCCTCCATCTACCGATTTTCCATTCACTTCATGACCAAATATAAGTTCTGGTTGGTCATCAAGGACATTCACTGAATCTTTGTTTTCTAAAATTTGTAGTGATCTGCTGATTTTTTTCTCTAAAAACTTCATGTTTAGCCAATTCAGACAGTGGAATGGCTATTTTTAACTTGCTTATTTCGGTCTCCAAATTGAAAGGTTTTTTTGTTTGTATTTTGACATTTCGGGCAACAAGGTTTTCTTTTTCAGCTGAGTTTTCTGTAACTGATTCTTTCACTGGAATATTATTATGAGCTGAAGTTAGTTTTACACCGTTTTCTAAAGGTTCCTCTATGATTTCCCCAAGAGGAAAAATAGGTGAAGGGTGCTGGTTTGATTTTTCTAGGTCTGAAATATCTTCAACTGTTGGACTGTTTGGATTGGAAATTGGTTTAGGAATAGTTTGTATATGATGATCCTTGGGTTTGGTTTTGGTAGGCTGTTTGATTTCTTTCTGCTTGGGATCATTAGGGATGTCTATTCTTCTACTCCTAAGATTGTATTGTTTATGTACTTCATAGATAGCTGTGTCATATCCTTCCTTAAAATCAAAGACTCTCCTGATTGAATTTGGAACTGTTTGACAGATTGAGTCTCTTGGTCTTCTTGTGTTAGGAAAATTTTCTGTTCACTATCTAGACCCATTAAGCAAATTTGGGTATCCTCTGTTGGTTCACTAGATGTTGAGGCTTCAACATAGTTTTCTTGGAATGGAGGTCTAATGTTTTGATCAGGGCTAACTTTTCCTACATTTGGATTTTGATTTTTTCTAAAGTTTGGATTTCTTGAATTATTGCTTGGTTGGCTCTCCCATGAAGATTTTCTCTCAATAGTTTCCACTCTATCTCCAAGTCTATCCATACCTTTAATGATGGCATCCAGTTTTTGTTCAAATGCAGTTGGTTCTTCCTTAAAAGTTGTTCTTCTTTCAGTTCTGGCCCTATTTCGTTTGAAAATGAGATTAGCTTCAACACTGACTGCTATACTCTACATATCCTCTAAACTTCTGGGAGATCTCTCTCTAAGTTGGTAGGCCATATCTGAATCAAATCCATCAGGGAATTTGATCAATGCCAGGTCTAGTGGAGGCCTGAGGTTCTGAGGGATAGTATTGTATACATTATTAAATCTGGCACAATAATCTTGGACACTTTCTTGTGGGCCTCTTTTCAGGTTCTCATCTTATGACAATATGTGTAGGGGATCCTTCTTCTTTTCCCATCTGTTCAGGAAAGTCTGATAAAGGGCCTGTGGATCAGCAATTGTATTTGCAGGGAGGGCCCTAAACCAAGTCCTAACATCACTAGTTAGGCTCTGGACAAAAAATTTCATTCTGACATCATCATCATCAATTTCATAATTTTCAAAATAGTCTGTCATTTTCTTTGTATGTTGTTGTGCTGTGTAGGTACCCACGCCATCAAAATAGGTGATTATGCTTTGGTAATCCTGAGCCATAGCCCCTAGATTTGTAGGTAATTGCAAGGGAGCATATCGGTTTGCCATATTTATAGGGATAAATGTTACAGCTGGAAGGACAAGGATAATAGTTGAAATATGTGATGTAAATGAGGGGGTAGCAAAGATGGTTTGGAGGAATAATGGTGAACTAGGAGAAGTTATAGTGATAGGATAAAGGGCTTGTGATTTTCTAGCAGTAAATTGAGTTTGGATAGGTTTCTACTGAGGTGCTTCAGGATTTGAATCAGCAGAACTCTGTTGATTCTCTAGTTCTCTAAGGCTCTTAGGAATCAAGTTAGGATTGTCAAAGATAGGTGGGGGATTTGGATCTGGATTTGATCTAGTATACCAAACTTTCTCTTTTGGAGCCAGCTTCTGAATGTTTTTTGATCCTTTTTTTTTTTTCCTGGAATATTTGAAGAGTATGACTTATAACAGGATTTTCTAGTAGGTTTAAAATATGGGAACTATGTAACCTCCTGAAAATTCTTCAAAAACAAGGGACTATATGAACAATTATTTAGGTCCCCAGTGGAGTCGCCAATGATGTTATCACTCACGTTGTTACCTAGGAGGATACTAGGAGGGAATACGACCGAGGTAACAACTAATCAATATTTTAGACACATATTCTAGCCAATCTGCATCCAGAGAGGGCTCTCTCCTTATAATTTAGCTTTGTTTTGAGATATATTAGGTTAGTTATGATGTACAGGGGTTTTGTTTTAAGTTTGTTGGATGGTGATCTTAGATAGAAGTTGGATGCAAGTCTGAATAGTTTATTCCATTGGGCTGATGGAGTCACAGAGGATGAACTGCTGAGTGAAGTTTTTTAACAAAAGGTGATACTATAGAGCAAGATAATCGATCTTGGAGCAATTTTATAATCTGGAAATAGATGGAATGTAAGCCAGTGGGGGAAGGGCGGTTAAGAATCCTTCATCATGTTGGCAGAGGGAAATGGCATGACTATTATCAAGGAGCAGTAAAGAATTCCTTGTCAATACTCAAAGTGAAAGAATTAGTGGAAACAGGAGCAGCTAAGAATTCCTGTTTATTCTAATTCTGAAGAAAACATAAGTAATAATAGAGATTGAACATAGAGCAGTCGAGAGAAGATATCACCAACCCCAAATACATCTCTTGGGGAGGTATTTATACAAAAAAGAGTTACAAAATATCTTTATGAGAAAATATCAAACGATAACTTCATCCATCTACTTTGCAGAAGAAGTAAATGACGTTGGAAACAGAGAGAAATGAATGCAAAAGTAACAGCTGTTGTGCTGTCCGCTTCAGGTGGTCAGATATATTTGACTTTTTTAACTCAATGAGTCGGCTGGTAGTTGCCTCTTTATTTTGCGTTCCTGCGTTGCTATCTTGACCCTTTCATTTGTGTGTGATCCTGTTTTAATGAACTATAGTCCCAACTTGACTCCCTTCCTCTGTTGTTTTCATCTTTGCCACGTGTTTTGACATTTGATTAAATGCAAATGATAAAGGAAAATTAAAACTACATTGGTAAAACCTCCAACATGCTCTGCCACCATTGGTCTGTTGGAAACTGGTGTCTTTGCAGTTTTATTAATGTTTCATCAGCTTCAGTATACCTGTAGAAGTTGGGTTGGACTGCAAAAAGATGTTTTATTTCATGTTCGATATAGAACAAATTATCCAACTTGTCATATAAGCTCTGTCCTGATGGAAGTGTTTTATCCTCTGAAGTTCTTGATGATGCTGCAATCTGATTTTCAACATATGTATTTACCCTGTGAGCATAATGTGCATGTGTCAACAGTCTATGATCACTGGTTAATAAGCGGGGTAAACCTTTGTTCTGCAAGACTGTAAACTTATCTGTAAATGCATTTATTTCTATTTGCATTTCTTGACACTTTCTTTCCAGATTCTGTATAAAATTCCTCATGTTCAACACCTTTTTCACTATCAAAATGGTGCCTGTTCTGTCCCTGATCTCCAGAGTTGCTAGTTGTTCCCTGGTATGAGTGTTCAAAAAATGAATTAGTTTATTGGCCTGTTCGGGCATGTTTCCCAATGATGCTCTGGCCTTCTAAATCTCTACTTGGGCTATTTCTATCAAATCAATTTGCTCATGGATTGTTTGAATTGATGTCCATTGATTAGTGATAGATTTTCCAATGTTAGTCCACAAAATTGTTTTGATTTCTGATAGAGGTTTATGGAGAGTAAGATATTTTTCCAAGGATTTTACCTTATTTTCCAAGGCCTTTACCTCTCTTGTTTTTTTTGCCACAGTTATTTTAGATTTATCATAACTTACCTCTAACTTGGCGAATTTTTCTTTGGCTTCCTTTAGCTCTGCCATTTGGAGTTCTAACTCCTTTATTTCCTTCATCATCTCTTCCATGCTTATGCTGGTATCTAGTACTATTGTTGTTGCTACTGCTGAAGTATCTGTCGCTGATGTACTTGTTGCTAGGACAGTGGGAGGTACTGCTGCTACAACTGTGGGAGGGACAGTGGTAACTGTCGGAGCTGTTTCAGGTGGCTGGGAGGTTGACTCTCCCTGCTTGGCTTGCAATTCTTTCTCCAATTCTTGCTCCATTTCAGTTAGCCTTTGATTCATCTTTATCAGCAAATCCGTCATGTCTTCTTCTGCCTTTTCTTATGCAAGTTCTATAGTTTGTGAGTGCATGGTAATAGGCAGCTTCAATTGCTTCCTAAGTGTAGCAATATCTTCTTCCTTTTTCTTTATCAGTGCTTTGATGCCCTTGGCATCCTTGGGATTATGGCCCAGCTCAATAATTGTCTCTTCTAAGGTATTTATTCTGTTGTCTTTGGCTAAAGAAGATATCTTTTCCAAATCCAATTAGGCAGATGTATTGCTTAATGAATCCTGCAATTTGTGGGCCAACATTGCCTTATTTGCCAATGTAGAGTAAACCATTTCACTAGTTTGTTTGTGCAGCTCAATCTGGTCCATTGGGTGTATGTCTTTGGCAAGGACCTCTAGATTTGTTCTTATATAGTCAGCTGCTGACTATGGCTGTTGAACTTTAGGCTTAAAATGACTTAAAATCATTTTTTCCTCCTTAATGTCATATGCAACCATTAATCTTTGCTGTTTGGAGGGTGTCATTTTGAGAAATTGGTCATAAAGTTGCAGTCTCAATGGCTCATTTTGGGCCTTAATGTCCATGAATGTTCTTTTAATATCAGAACGTTGCTTACTTTGCGGCCTTGAGGAGGAAACTTCCATACTATGCTGCCTCTCCATTTCTTGCTTGTGAGAGCTGGTGGATGTCTGTTGGCTGGTTTCCCTCTCCTCTCTTGGGCTTTCTGTGAATTCTTCAACAATTTCCTCTTCAGGTAGAGGATCTACTCTTTTCCTTTTAGCCTTTGGCTGCTCCGCTGATCCACTTGCAGGTGTGGTCTCTTCTCTGTCCCTTTTCTTGCTTCTTTCCTCATTGAGAGGAGTCTGTAATGCTGGTACCTCTGGTGATTTTGTCTGTAGTGAAGGGGCTTGCCCTTGACCCTGTTCCTTTGATGTTGTTGGTGGATCTGTCATCATGTGCTACTCTGAGTACAACACCTCTTTGCCCTTTGATGTTCTAGCAGTGGGTGTAGTGCTTTCTTGGGCCGGTCGCTGTGAAGTTCCAGCAGTTGATGTGCCTTCTCTGGTTTGCTGTGGCACTTTGAATGACACCTGTCCAAAATAGTCCAAGTCAAGGGTCTTTTCAAGATTTTTCATAGTTTGTTCCATTTTCTCTTCCTCAGTGAGCTGTTCAATTAGTGTGCCTTCTACCCATTCATCTCGGTTAGCAAATTGTTCTATTTCAGGAAACTTACAATGAATGTAGGGAGCTAACCTAAATTTTGCCTTTCTTTCACGAATAAAACCACTTGGGTCATAAGGTACCCACCAAAAGCTCCTCTTTAATCTGAGTTTTTCACCAATATCTTATCAGCATCTTGCCATCCTTCTTTTTTGTTCATGACATAGGGGCCTAACTGGTCTCTCAATTTCAACTGAGCCTTTTTCTTGGCACTATGAAAATGAGTCAAATCTGAATTGATAAATTGCCTGAAATATTCCAAGGAAAACAGCCTCATCGACACATATTTTGGCAACTTGTAGGGGCACAACTCATAGCCATATATCCTAATGTCAGTGTGATCCTGGTACAAGTACTGGTCACCTATTTTGTAGCTTTTGGAGAGCTGTAGAATTTTCTGCATATCATAAGATAATCTAGGAGGAGGATCCCTCATCAGTAGAGAAGAGGCTGGATATATAAACATGCCAATAAACTCATAGTAAGAGTAAGGAGAGTTGTGGACTTCATGAAAGATTGAGGTCCAAAAAATCACAGACCTCTTTTCTCCTTTAGAATCAAATTTTCTAATGGGAAATTGGAAACTGTCTGGCGGATAATACATGAACAAATGATAGATGTAGGATGAGTACTTGAAGACTCCCTCCCTATCTAGATTCAAGAGTTGGTCATGGATCTTGTTGGCAATGAATTTAGCATAGTTGTATTTGACAGCAGGGGGTTGCCCTGAAGTGAATATGGACATTAAAACTAACACAGTCTCATCAACAAATTCACTTGTCTTGAACCCCAGAATATAAGATATCATATCAACAAGTAGTTTGCCTACTTCATTGAACCATACATGGTGAAAAGGAGGTTGCTCTGTAGGCTAGCGATCTGATCTCATAAATGTTCAGGCAATTCGGGCTATCTCTGAATTGGACAATTCGGGGCCCTCATCAAGCAAGAATTTCATAGTAAGAGGAGCCAAAGGCTGAGTTGGTTCAAAGTTTAGCATTTGATTTATGGACTCAGGAGTTATATGAAAGAGGGTAGTTCCAGATGGAGTTTTGACTGCCCTTTGGGTTGGTTCATAGTTGTCACAACAGAGGTGAATTATCTCAAGGAAAACATTGACAGAGGGGAGGTAGTACATGGGTAAATTTGATTCCCATATCCCATAGAAATCATTTTTGTTTAGGTAACTGTTCCTAAGTTCACAGAATGCTTGTAGATGGTTTTTGTCACCAACTAAGTCCTGGATTTGAAAATCCCTATCAACGAAGGGCAGCCACTCCAATTCCTTATGTGGATCATTAAGAGGGGCTATATTGAGGGCTACTGAGGCTTCCATGGCTCAATTCTGTGATTTTGAAATTGGAATTTTTGGGTCTGTGTAAGTAAAATAGGCAAAACAATAACTCTGTGGATTTTGTCCGAGAATCGCATACCAAATTCGACTCAGAATCAACTCACTGGGTAAAAGTTGTAGTAAAGAACATAGCTCACAGAGTTTTTCAGCAAGAAAGGGATAGAAACAGTTCAGGGCTTTTTCCTTCGGTAATCACAGAGCAGAGTGAACTCAAGTTCGACTTGGTGGGAGAAATTTGCAGAGGGAGATGGAATCTTGGGGGATTTTTGCTAAAATGGATAAAAATCGAGGTTACAGTGCGCGGGTTTGTAGGCAGCACAACGCTTCTATCTCAAATTTGGGCATTTTTTGCGAATTTATAGAGAAAACTAGAAATAATAGGGTTTAGGAGCAAAATTCGGGTAAATACCTGCTTCAATGGGCGCCCTGTGCAGAATGTAGGTGGTAGACCGAGCTTGAAGACTAGTTTGCAAGCTTAATTTATCTGGGTGGCGGACTATGCAATCAAACAGCTGCTTTGGTCGAAAAATCGCATGCACAGGTTGCACAGCGTAAATAAACAAAATGAGCGAAAAATGTCTCTTTTACGCCTTTTGACAAAGATTTGATTTTGGCGGGTTTTGGCGCGCTTCGGTCGGGTGACATCAGCATGACGTAAAGGCTTGTCGCGTAGCGGGGTGATGTGGCAGAGACACGGCGGCGACGAGGTGGTGACGTAAGCATGACATGGCGCTGACGTGGGTGCGACGTCAGCGGATGACGCAAGGGTGACGTCAGCAGGGAGGCAGCGGGGCGGTAAGCGGTATTCTCTGCACCGCCTTTGGGCCAGGGTGGTATTGGAGGGCGGGGGGGGGCTCCGATCATGCTGGGAAGTTGAAACCTGGCTTCTGTACGACAACAATACCACCCATGCCCCAGACACTATCGATCGGTGATCGGAGGGGTTCTGATATGCATGTGGGCCGTCAGATGGTTGGTGGCATACAAAACAGGCGGAGGGCTATGGCACAGGGACCTGCCGTAATATTTCAAAGTTTTTATAATGTTTTTGCGGGGTTTTGTAATGTATTTCAACTTTGGGTTTGGGTGGGTTGATTATTCATTTAACCGAATGTTAAATGAAATCCATTATTTGTATGTGCGGTGGGTTGTTATATGGTTCGAGTTGAACCAATAATTCCCGTGAACCTTAGTATATAGCCATATTAAGCCGGGGATGGGGATATTTATAATTTTTTTGGGATTTTTTTTTTGAATTTACATATAATAGGGGTGGGAGAATTATTATATAGGAGCTATATAATAGAGTTAGCATTTTAATATGGGTTTTGAAGGGAAGCACTATTTGTAGGGTTAGGAACTTAGGCTTAGGGAAATGAGAGGGTTTTTAGTAGCAGAGTTGAATAGCTTAGGCTTAATAGAAGATAGATGTTTTACACAAGAAATGTGGCTTCTTAGCCCATTGAGAAAATGTCATTTTGTCCAAATTTCAACTGAGATGGAGCGGTCTAGAAATATTGAGCAGATCTCAATATCCTGGGGGGAAGTTAGTAAGTAATCGTTGTGAGGGGAATGAGGGGAAGTTAGACATGCAACATCTGATTTGTCACCACACTTTGCCATGGTAGTTGTGATACCCACAAAAGATGAACTATCTTTGAGAAAGAATATCACTCATGCAACTGCTTCTGCAACATCAAAACTACTTACCCATCCTATTACTCCTAACATCTTTTCTTCATTCTCCTTGGGTGCATTTGAACTAGAAAATCCTGATTCTCTTCTTTTCTTTTAGCTGCCATCCTATCTAAATCTACCCTTATCTCTTCCAAGGTCCCAGATTAAACAATTGGGCTCCTTTGCTTCTCTACCTATCTACTCATCTGCCAAGCTTGAACTGTTTGGATAGACCTTTATTCTCTATTCTAAGACAAGTAAATTGAAATATGAATCTGGACAAGATTAAGCTGTTTGGCCATTCATGAACCACGATAAGAGTCAAGCAACTATACATAGTGAATTTTTTCAAAAATGGAACAGTAGTGGCATTTGAACTAGCAAACTTTCCTGGTCTTTTGGTTTGGGGTTCATTTCTTTCATTTTTCTCTTGACCATTTCCTTCTTTTTGCCCTTTGATTTTTCTTTTAGGGCATACCCTCTTTTCATTTTTAATTTTCTTCATTTTTTTACAAAATATGGAAACTTTGCAGCATGGAAAGGATGAACATATTTGGCACTTCTCTAGTCAATCATGAAAATTAAAACCTATTAGTATAGGAGTATAACACTTGGGATGAAAACACCAGAGGAGGCTTTCTCCAGTAAGAGGCCAGATGTTTGTGACTTCAGGATTTTTGGGTCATTGGTATATTTCCATGTGACCAAAGATGCACAGAAGAAGCTTGAGCCAAAAGTAGAGTTGGGGATATTTTTGGAGTACATTGATACACCTCACAACTATCAGTTGTAATTTCCGACCAACATGGTGACAATGGTTCATAGGGATGTCAGGTTCGATGAGTAAAAGGCCATGAAAGTTTCCTTTGAGAGGGAGCTTCAGCTACATGCGGTTGAGGAGCTCTTAGATCCTAAGGTTGAGGAGCCTTAGATTGATGTGGAGCAGTCACATGCAGAGGATATGGGAGTGGAGACATCCACTCAGGCAGAGTCTTCCACAGATGGGAGAAAGTGCACCAGAGAGGCTGATAGGTTATTACAAGAAGCATGAGAGATGTGGGAGCACCCACATCTCAGCGTAGTTAGAGGAGGTCACCAGAGACGTACACTGGATACATGGCTCTTATGAGTAGATGTGTTGAGGTAGATCCATATTCCTTTGAGGAAGTAGTGAAACAACTAGTTTGGGTTGATACCATGGTGGAGTATGACTCCATAGTTCGCAACAATGTTTGGGATGCAGTCTTGAGACCAGAGGACAAGTCAGTGGTGGGTTCCCGATGGCTTTACAAGGTGAAGAAAGTTGCAAATGGTAATGTGGAGAAGCATAAGGCTAGGTTTGTGGACCATGGATTTTCACAGGTAGGGGGGATTGACTATGATGAGACCTTTGCTCCTGTTGCAAGGTACTCATTGATTAGATATATATTGGCACTATCAACGCAGATGGTTTGGAAGATACATCAGTTGTATGTAAATACAACCTTCCTTAATGGTATGATTGAGGAAGAGGTGTACATAAAGCAACCTAAAGGTTTTGAGATCTTCGACTGTGAGTCACATGTGTGTCGGCTCAAGAGAGTGTTACATGGGATGAAGCAAGCACGCTGTGCTTAGTACACCAGGATCAATAGCTACTTCACCAGGTTGGGATTCCCCAAGAGTGAAGCAGACACGAACCTGCACCACATAATGGTGGAAGGTAAATCGTTGATCATTGTGTTATATGTTGACAATTTGATTTTTATAGGTGATGAATAGATGATCAAGTCTTTCAAGGAGGATCTTGCAAGAGAGTTTGAGATGAAGGACACGGGGCTCATGCATTACTCTCTAGGAATGGAAGTACGACAGAGTGATGGGAAATTGTTTGTGTCTTAGGGAAAGTATGCCAATGAGATACTTAGGAGGTTCCGCGTGGAGAGCAACAAATCCATGGAGACTCCTCTAGTAGGTAACTAGAGGAAGGAAGATGCAAATTTGGGGGAAGTAGTGGAAGCTACTGTTTACATGCAGCTTGTGGGTTCACTCATGTACTTAGTGAAAACATGACCAGATATGTGGTATGCAGTTAAACATCTTATTCAAGCGATGGTTAGGCATACAAAGCAGTATTGGAAGGCAACAAAGCATGCATTGAGATACCTCAAGGGTACTACTCAGTATGTATTGTGGTACAAACAGATAGAGGGAGTGAAGCTTCAAGGCTTCACCGATGCAAATTGGGCAGGGAGTCCATCCAACAAGAAGAGCACATCATGAGGGATCTTCAGTATTGGGTTAACACCAATTTATTGGTACAATGGGAAACAAAGATTGGTTGGAATCAATTTGGTAGAGGCAGAGTACACAACTACAAGTTAGGAAAGATGTGAGGCCATCTCGATAAGGAAGATCCTGGTTGTTTTGTTTGGTCAGCAGATGGATCCAACTGTGATTTACTACAATAATCAGAGTTATATCAAACTGTCTGAAAATCTAGTTTTTCATGATTGGTCCTAGCATATAGATATTCGATAGCATCATCTTCAAGATTGTGTAGTGAGGCGAATTGTGTCGTTAGAGTACATTCCCATGGAGGAGAAAGATGCTGAAATTTTGACAAAGGCATTGTCAACATGTAAAATTGAGTTTTACAGAGACATGATTGGGGTAGTTCATAATCCCTTTCTTATTGAGAGTGAGTGTTGAGAAATGGAAATAAGAAATTCTAGTTTAATTTGTCCTTAAATTAAACTGAGAATTAAAATCGAATTCTATTCTCATAGCAACTTGTAAATATTTTGGATTTAAGAGATCTGTGGTTTTCATCTTTTGAATGAGTGACCGTAGAATCCACAGTATGAGTATTTTTATGCCAACGTTTCAAATCCCAAATGGGATCCATCATCAGGACTTATGGATCCCATTTGGGATTTGAAACGTTGGCATAAAAATTCTCATACTGTGGATTCTCCGGTCACTCATTCAAAAAACTTGTAAATAGTTAATTAAGTTTAATTAACTTAATTATATTAGGAATTTCTAGTTGGAAGTCCTTCTATAGTTATGTATATTTTATCCCTAAATTTTAGGGGTACAAGATGGGTTTATTTGAGTTGTAATTAGATAACTCAGTTTGATTGAGTTATAGATAGTTAACCTAGTTATAATTGTTTGTGGAACTAGTAGAGGATTAGTAGTGAGTTGGTGTAGTGGGGAATCTTCAGGTGCTACTCCAGCTAACTAAATATTCCCTCATGAGAAACTCATCCATGTTAGTTCAAAGAAAGACCCATTTGAGACTAGAGTGCAAGGACAGTGTACTATCAGTTGTAGAATGATCTGAGTTGTACAAGTCATGCATGCAATTAGAAGAGAACCTAGATTTGGATTGCATAGTTATGGAGGAAGGATTTCCCAATTAAATATGGACTGATCCTCACAGGAATTGTGCAACGAAATAGGGGCTTGACATGTAGCATAATTGGCAAAGTGTTGGTTAGAGCGGGCTTGTGAGGTAGAGAGTTGATCATACTCGTGAAAGAATTGTTCTAGTGAGAACAAGCTTTGTATTTTCACTTAGATTTATGATTAATGCAATAGATAGTTGGGGTTTTGAGTAGTGTCTTTCCCATGAGAAATTAACTTGTTATGTGCCATTGATTTTCTTCCTCTTGTCGATTATTGTTTTCATCGATCTACTGGTTTCCATTGTTTAAAGAGTAGAGTAGATTCTTGTCTTGTGTTTTATTACATTACATAAGCTTTGAATCTACATGGTATCAGAGCTGAAGACAATATACTACAGGATATTTTGAAGTTTTGAGTTTTCGGTTATAGGTGAAATTCGAATTTGCAAATCATACTTCAGGATCAACAGATGGCTTTCTACGGTTCGTGGCTCGAGTATGCCTTGGAAGGCAACTTGAATTATATAGCTTGGAAGGACAGGATGGAGGAAGTGTTGGGGGATAATGTCCTCAAGGAATTCATTAATCAAGACATTCCTAAGCCACCAACATCAGATGCTGAAAGATTTGGCCAAATGGAAGAAGTGTGTGGTGAAGGAGAGGCGTATAATCCTTGAGGGAGTTCGAGATAACATTGTCTCGAGTCTCCATGGAAAGGAAACTTTGTATGCTATGTGGAAAGCATATACAGACCTGTTTCAGTGTAGGAATTTACAGGGTAAGTTCCTCAGATAGAACACCAAAAGGACACCGCTCACAAACAGATCACAGATCAATACACCAGTATTTTGATGTGGTTAAAACCCTCAAAGAGGGAAACAGTCCACGGCCTGAGCCAATGCGGCCACTTCAAGCAATTCATTAATAAAAGAATGAAAATTTACATAAGCTTCTCTCCTGAACGGTTAACCTACAAATGACCCTGCATGCGCTTTAAATAGAAATCATGGACCAATCGGGTGTTAAGCCACAGATCAAGTGTCGGTAATACCAAGGAGAGAATGAACCGTCGGATCACTACATATCGTGACCGTTGGATTGTAAGTTACAAATGTACATAGTAAGAAACACACTTTACCTAACTCTATATTAGACCAAGTTATACTTAACTATTCCTATGTGTTGGAATATCCTAACATCCCCCCTTATGAACAACTTGGGATAGGATTGAAGGATTTACAAATATGACACAATAGGAGAAGGAAAGAGGCACTAGAGCCTATCCCCCCTTAGTGACAACTTCCTGAACTCCAACCATAAATTGAAGTTTAGTAAACTTCGCCTCTATGAGAGCCTTTCTAAAGATGTCTACAACTTGATCATCTGTTGAACAATATTGCACTTCAAGACCATGGTCATGAATGAGCTTTCTGATGAAGTGCATGTGTAGTTCAATGTGTTTTCTACGTTGATGTTGGACTGGATCTTTGCATAGTTGAATGGCACTTTGATTATCACACCAAAGTGTAGTCGGATGTTGTTGCTGAAAGGCAAACTCTGATAGGATCTGACGAAGCCACAAGGCTTCCTTACTAGTCTCTACGGAACCACGATACTCTGCTTCTGCTGAAGAAAGAGAAATGGCAGCTTGTTTCTTGCAAGCCCATGTAATAGGTCCTGAACCAAGAGTGAACACATAACCAGCAGTAGACTTCCGATCATCAGTGTCACCAGCCCAATCGGAATCAGTGAAACCAACCAATAGAGGAGATGCTTCAGCGCTGTAATGAATGCCAAATTGAACTGTAGCACAAACATAACGAAGTATTCGTTTAGCTGCTTTCCAATGACTTTCACGTGGGGTTTGCATAAATCGAGCAACAAGGCAAACAACAAAGGAAAGATCAAGACGAGTATGGGTTAAATACAAAAGCTTTCCTACAAGTTGACGGTATAAGGTAGCATCAACTTCAGGGGAAGTACAAGTGACTGAAAGTTTGACTCCAGACTGAAACGGAGAAGGAGCTAGCTTACAATATTCCATGTGAAAATGGCGTAGAAGATCACAGGCATACTTAGATTGGGAGAGGAAAATACCTTCCTTGGATTGCAAGACTTGAAGACCGAGAAAATAATATAAGTGTCCTAAGTCTCATTTCAAACTTCTTTTTAAGGCTGGACTTCACATGGTTGATAAGGTTGGATCACTACCAGTGAGGATAAGATCATCAACATAAAGAACAAGAATGATAAGAGACTTGCCCACTTTCTTGGCGTAGACAGTATTGTCAGAATGACACCTAGAAAAGCCAGATTCTAAAAGAAAGCTATCCATTTTCGCATACCAAGCCCAAGGAGCTTGCTTGAGACCATAAAGGGATTTCTTAAGCCGACATACAAGACTGGAGTCTGTTTGTATAAAACCAATAGGTTGTTCCATATATATTTCTTCATGCAAATCCCCATGTAAGAAGGTGGATTTAACATCCATCTGATGGACTTCCCATTTGAAAGAGGCAGCAAGGGAAAGAACAAGGCGGACAAAGTTCATTTTGGGAACAGGGGAAAAGGTTTCAATATAGTCAATG
>APFE030383629.1:45448-71352 GCA_000404065.3 Pinus taeda
AGAAATGAAAGGTATAAATCCGGTTAAAAAAAAACTAAATAAACCGAAACCGAAATAAGCAGAGAGAAAATAACAGTAAACTACAAATAAAGACTGTATACCTCCAGATCTTGAAAATGACGCAGATAGGGCTACCGGAAACCTTTTCGCGTGAAACGAAAGGGGTTCCTCACTGGAACAGATGCTCCGAACACAACAGAGCAGTCCTCTCGGCCCGAAAGCAGTCAGAAACAGTAGATCTAGGAAACGACAGCGCATGCAGTTCTACCGGCTTCAGATTTGGATCACCAACGGACGCGGCCCTCAAATAGCTCTAATACCATGTAGGAATTTACAGGGTAAGTTCCTCAGTAAAGAACACCAAAAGGACACCGCTCACAAACAGATCACAGATCAATACACCAGTATTTTGACGTGGTTAAAACCCTCAGAGAGGGAAACAGTCCACGACCTGCGCCAACGTGGCTACTACAGGCAATTTATTAATAAAAGAATGAAAATTTACATAAGCTTCTCTCATGCACGGTGAACCTACAAATGACCCTCCAGGCGCTTTAAATAGAATTCATGGACCAATCGGGTGTCAAGCCACGGATCAAGTGTCGATAATACCGAGGAGAGAATGAACCGTCGGATCACTACATATCGTGACCATCGGATTGTAAGTTACAAATGTACATAGTAAAGAAACACACTTTACCTAACTCTATATTAGAACAAGTTATACTTAACTATTCCTATGTGTCGGAATATCCTAACATCCAGAACATCAGTGACCATAGGAAGTTGGCACTGAAAGATAAACTTTGAAAAATCAAGATGGAGAAAGGCGAGACCATTCCAAAATACTTGACCAATTTCACTCACTATCGTGATGATCTTTGAAGTGTTGGAATTACTGTTGCCGAGGATGATATGGTGACCCTAGCTCTCCTAGGCCTTCCAAAGAGTTGGAATAGCTATCAAGACTCTGTCAATGGGAGGGAGAAGATTCCATATTGGGAATCACTATGGTTGGATTTGATGCAGGAGGAGATCATAAGGAATACTAGACATGGTTCGTCATTAAAGACCGATGATGAGGAAAATTATGCCTTACCGGATAATGCAAAGAAGGGGAAAGGGAAAGCATCCCATTCCAAATCAGATTCTTCCCATGGAGGTAAGAATAAATACTTTCCGGAAGTTAATTCCTTTCATTGTCATGAGCTGTGACATTTTGCTACAAATTTTCTCTTAAGAAGTCCAAGAAGAAGTCCTCAGGAGGAGCGGAGGGTGAGGCTTTGGCCTCTTAATTCGAATTGGAATTTAATCTCATTGAATACATGGTGTCATCAATGATGGGTAGTGTATGGTACATTGAGAGTGGAACTTAATTCCACATGACTAATGAGAAGGAGTTGTTCAGTGACCTGGAGGAGAAGGATCTCTAGATTCATATCGATATGGGTGACAATAGGAGGTATAGTGCTATAGGACTGGGCACTGTTACTTTTCAGAGGGATCATGGTGCTCCTCTCACCTTGAGAGATGTTATGTATGTGCCTGGGTTGAATAAGAACTTAGTATTGGTCGCCATATTGGAGGATAGAGGCTATGATGTGGCCTTTAGAAAAGGAAAGGTACTCCTTTGAAACATAGCCACGAGTTAGGTAAAGAAGATAGGGATTCGATTTAAGAATATTTATAGGTTGGAGGTAGAGAATTGTGCTTCTTTGAGAATGAAAGCAGAGATGGTGCAGTTCCGAGATGTTGGTGAGTTGTGGCATAGGAGACTGGGTCACTTGCATAATGGGGATTTGAAAATCATGCAAAAGATGTCTACTAGTATTTCAAAAGGTATGCTAGAGCAAGTTGATGCATGCAACAGGTGTAATTTGGGAAAATACGCCAAGGCTTCCTTTCACGACATAGATAGTCAAGCAGAGGTGATTCTAGAGCGATTCCACTCAGATGTGTGTGGACCATTCTCGACAACATCCTTGACCAAACGAAGGTATTATGTTATATTTGTTGATGATTTTTCTCATAAATGTTGGATTTTTTTCATGTAGAAGAAGGCTCAAAATTTCACAAAGTTTTATGAATTTAAAACATTGGTCGAGAAAGAGTCCGGAAAGAAGGTTAAAGCTCCGAGGAGTGATAACAGTGGTGAGTATGTATCAAATGATTTTAAGAACTTCTAAGCGGCAGAAGAGATTAAACTAGAGTTGATGACACCCCATAACCCATGATAGAATGGGGTGGACAAAAGGAAGAACATAAGCATTGTAGGGGCAACACGAGCAATGTTGCATGATTAGGGCCTATCACTACACTTGTGGGTTGAGACATGCAACACAAATGTTTATTTGCACAAAAAAAGCCTGCGTCAGATACTTGGGATGAAAACATGAGAGGAGGCTTTCTCTAGTAAGAGGTAAGATGGTTGTCACTTCAGGATTTTTGGGTCATTGGTATATTTCCGTGTGACGAAAGATACACGGAAGAAGCTTGAGACGACAATAGAGTTGGGGATATTTATGGGGTACACTGATACAACGCACAACTATCGGGTGTACTTTCCGACTAGCAGGATGATAGTGGTTCACTGGGATGTCAGGTTTGATGAGTAGAAGGCCATGTGACCTTCCCTTTAGAGGGAGATGAAAATACATGTGGTTGAGGATCTCTTAGTTCCTAAGGTTGAGGAGCCTCATATTGATGTGGAGCAGCCACATGCAGAGGATTCAGGAGTGGAGACATCCACTCAGACAGAGTCTTCTAGAGATGGGAGAAAGCACATGAGAGAGGTTGACATATTATTGCATTATGCATGGGAGAATATGGGAGCACCCACATATCAGTGCAAGTAAAGGAGGTCACCTAAGAGGTACACTAGATACATGGTTCTTATGGGTGGATGTGTTGAGCCAGAGCCATCTTCCTTTGAGGAAGCAATGTAGCAACCCATTTGGGTTGATGCCATGGTGGATGAGTATGACTCCATAGTTTGTAAGAATGTTTAGGATGTGTTCCTGAGACTGGAGGACAAGTCAGTGGTGAGATCCCAATGGATTTAAAAGGTAAATAAAGTTGCATATGCTAGTGTGGAGAAGCATAAGGCTAGGTTTATGGCCTGTGGATTTTCACAGGTAGAGGAGATTGACTATAATGAGACCTTTTCTCCTATTGCAAGGTACTCATCGATCAGATCTATATTGGCACTATCAACACAGATGGGTTGAAAGATACATCAGTTGGATGTAAAGACAACCATTATTAATGGCATGGTTGAGGAAGAGGTGTACATAAAGCAGCCTAAAGGTTTCGAGACTTGCGACCGTGAGTCACATGTGTGCCAGCTCAAGAGAGTGTTGTATGGGCTGAAGCAAGCATCTTGTGCTTGGTACACCAAGATTGATAGCTACTTCACCGGGTTGGGCTTCACCAAGAGTGAAGCGTACGTGAACTTGTACCACATAGTGGTGGAAGGTAAATTGTTGATCATTGTGTTATATGTCGATGATTTGATTATGGTAGGTGATGACCAGCGGATCAAGTCTAGCAAGGAGGATCTTGCAAGAGAGTTTGAGACGAAGGAAATGGGTCTCATGCATTACTTTCTAGGCATGGAAGTATGGCAAGGTGAAGGGGAATTGTTTGTGTCTCAGGGAAAGTATGCCAACGAGATACTCAGAAGGTTCCGCATGGAGAGAAACAAACCCATGGATACTCCTCTAGTAGGTAACTAGAGGAAGGAGGATGCTACTTTCTGGGAAGTAGTGGAAGCTACTGTTTACAGGCATCTTGTGGGTTCACTCATGTACTTAGTGAATGCACGATCGTATATGTGCTATGCAATTAACCATATTAGTCAAGTGATGGTTAGGCATACCAAGCTGTATTGGGAGGCGACAAAGCGTGTGTTGAGATACCTCAGAGGGACTACTCAGTATGGATTGTGGTACACACAAATAGAGGGAGTGAAGCTTCAAGGCTTCACTGATGTAGATTGGGTAGGGAGTCCATCCGATAGGAAGAGAACACCAAGAGGGATCTTCATTATTGGGTCAACGACATTTTCTTGGTACAATAGGAAACAAAGACCAGTTTCACTCAGTTCGACAAAGGCAAAGTACATGGCTACAAGTTAGGCAACTTGTGAAGCCATCTGGATGAGGAAGATCATGGTTGGTTTATTTGGTCAGCAGATGGATCCAACTATGATTTACTATGACAATCAGAGTTGTATCGAACTCTTTGAAAATCCAGTTTTTCATGATCGGTCCAAGGATATAGATATCTGATATCATCATATTCAATATTGTGTATTGAGGTAGGTTATGTTGTTAGAGTACATTCCCACAGAGGAGCAAGATGCTGCCATTTTGACGAAGACATTGTCAAGGTGTAAATTCGAGTTTCAGAGAGACAAGATCGAGGTAGCTGATAATCCCTTTCTTGTTGAGAGGGAGTGTTGAGAAATGGCAACAAGAAATTCCAGTTTAATTTGTCCTTGAATTAAAATGAGAATTAAAACTGAATTCTATTCTCATAGAAACTTGTAGATAGTTAATTAAGTTTAATTAACTTAATTAGCTTAGGGATTTCTAGTTGGAAGTCTTTCTATAGTCATGTATATTTTCTCCCTAAATTTTAGGGGTATAGGATGGGGTTATTTGAGTTGTAATTACATAACTCAGTTTGATTGAGTTATAAACAGTTAACCTAGTAGTGAGTTGGTGTAGTGGTGCATCCTTAGGTTCTACTCCAGGTAACTAAATATTCCCTTATGAGAAACTCATGCATGTTAGTTCAGAGAAAGACCTAGTTGAGACTAGAGTACAGGGACAATGTACTATTGTTGTAGAATGATCTAAGTTGTACAGGTCATCCATGAAATCAAAAGAGCTTTTTCCAATTAAATATGGGTTGATCCTCATAGGAATTGCGCAAGGAAATAGGGGCTTGACATGCAACATAATTGGCTAGAGTAGGCTTGTGAGGCAGAGAGTTGATCATACTTATGCAAGAATTGTTCTAGTGATAACAAGCTTTGATTTTCACTTAGATTTCTGATTAATGCAATAAATGGTCGGGGTTTTGAGCAGTGGCTTTCCCCAGAGAAATTATTGTGTTAAGTGCCATTGATTTTCTTCCTCTTGTCGATTATTATTTTCATCGATCTATTGGTTTCCACTTTTAAAGGGTAGAGTAGATTCTTGTCTTGTGTTTTAGTACATTACATGAGCTGTGAATCTATAGGAAAATCTACACATGACTTGACTATAGTGATGGGCAAGGAAATTAAGGGACATGAACTTTATTTACATTTGGCACACCATCTTGAGCCAAGTATAAGTTCTGTAAATAATGATACGTTATTTGCATTATTCTTGATTAATTGCGATCATGTAGAGGTTGCAAGGCATCCATGGTACAAGTATATTATTTAATATATTCAGAAACACAACCATGATAATATTGAAAAATATGAAATAAGAATATTGTAATTGGAAGCATCTAAATATTTAATTCTTAACAAATTTTTGTTTCACAGATATTTTGATGGATTATTGTTGCAATGTGTTGATGGATTATATACTGACCTTGAAGGATCAATGCTTTCCAATTGAGGGAGTAGAAAAGAAACCCTCAACGATGGTAGATGAAGATTGGAAGAAGTTGGATAAGAATGTTAAAAATAGAAATAAGAAATCCTAATTTAATTTGTCCTTGAATTAAATTAGAATTAAATTGAAATTTTATTCTCATAAAAACTTGTAATAGTTAACTTGACTTTGTTGGCTCAATAATTCAAGTTGGAAGTCTATCTAGAGTCATGTAGAGTGATTCCTAAATTTTTGGGGTCCAGGTTGAGTTCTTTTGAGTTGTAATTAATTAACTCAAGCTAATTGAGTTATAGTCAGTTAAACTAGTTCAAATAGTTGGAGGAACTAGTAGGAGGTTTCGTAGTGGGGATCAACTTCAGTGCAACTTCACCACTCGACCAGTTAATTGAAGACACTCATAAATAACTCATGCATGTCAGTTCAAAGGAAGACCTAGTTGAAAATAGTGTTCAGGGACAATGTACTATCAGTTGTATAATTTTCTGAGTTGTACAGATGGTGCATGCAATTAGTAGAATGCCTATGTATGGATTACATAGTTATGAGTGGGAAATTTCCCAATTAAATATGGGCTAGTTCTCTTAGGAATTGTGCAAGGAAGTAGGGGCTTGACAAGAAGAAAAATTGGATAAGTGTTGGCTTGAAATGGTTTATGAAGCATTGAGACAGATTGTACTTATCCAAAGATTGTTTGGGTTGAACAAACATTATATTTTCTTCTCATATCTTCTGGTTAAGGTAATATAGATAGTTGAGGTTTTGAGTAGTTTCTTTCCCCAGAAAAAATATTGTGTTATGTGCGATTGAAATTATTCCTTTTTTGTTTAGTGTTTTAATCGATCAATTTTGGTTTCCACTGATGAGTAGATTAGATCATGTCTTTTGTTTTATCATATCACATAAGAAGTTTGAATCTACAGTAAAAAACTACATGGTATCGGAGCTGAAGACATTATAGAATACAAGATTAGGAGTTTGTTGTGCAGGTGAAATCGAATTTTCAATTTTGTATATTAGAGTCACCAGGATATCATTCTACGGTTTGAGAGTTAAGTATGCCTTGGAGGTCGGCTCTAATTACATAGTTTGGAAGGACATGATGGAGGTAGTGTTGGAAGACAACATGTTGAAGAAGTTCATAGATCATGATATTCCAAAGCCTCCAACATCTGATGCTAAAGATCTGGCTGAATGGAAAAGGTATGTGGCAAAGGCGAGAAGGATTATCCTAGAAGGAGTTTGAGATCATATTGTCTTGAATATCCATGACAAGGAAACTCCAATTGCAATGTGGAAGACATTGACAAACTTGTTTCAAAATAACAGTGACCATAGGGAGCTGGCACTGGAGGACAAGCTCAGAAAGATCAAGATGGAGAAGGGCGACTCAATTTCGAAGTACTTGACCAAGTTCACCCAATGGAAAGATGAGTTTGGAAGTGTCAGGATTACTTTCGTCGGATACAATCTAGTGAGACTAACACTTCTAGGACTTCTCAAAAGCTGACACGGTTACCAGGAATCAGTTAATGGGAGGGAGAATTTACTAGAGTGGGAGCGATTGTGGTCTAACTTGGTACAGGAAGAGATTCAATAGAACACCAAAGACAAATCATCATCAAAGCATGATGATGAGGAGAACTGTGCCTTAGATAGTAAGGAAAAGAAAGGTAAGGGGAAGTAATCCCATTCCAAATCAGAGTCTTGTCAATGCAGCAAGAAGGACATGTTGAAAATCAAGTGTTTTCATTATCACGAGTTGGGACACTTTGCCAGAAAGTGTATACATAAGAAGGCCAATAAGAAGCCCTCAGGAGGAGCAATAGGTGAAACTCTTGCTTTATAGATCAAACTAGATTTTACCCTCATCGATGATGGGTAGTGTGTGGTACTTGTATAGTGGAGCTTCATTCCATATGATGGTAACAAAGAGATCTTTAAGAACTTGGAGGAGAAGGATCTCCAGATGCATATCGATATGGGTGATGATGCAAGGTATAGCGCAACCAACATCGATATAGTTACCTTTTAGAGGGAGTCTGGTTCTCCCCTTACTTTGATAGATGTTATGTATGTTCCACGTTGGAAGAAGAACTTAGTTTCCGTTGCCATGTTGGAGGATATAGGATATGATGTGATATTTAGTAAGGGAAAGGCGTTCCTTCATCACATAGCCACAAGACAGGTAAAGCAGATAAGGGTTTGAGTGAAGAAACTCTATAAATTGGAGGTAGAAGACTGCACTTCTTTGAGAACTAAAGCAAAGAAGGTGCAGAACCAAGACATTGGTGAGTTGTGGCATAGGAGATTGGGTCACTTGCATCATGGCTCTTTGAAGATCTTGCAACAAATTTCTACAGGGCTTCCAAAAGGTACAATAGAGCAAAGATACACATGCAAAGGTTGTACATTGGGTAAGTACACCAAATCTTCCTTTCATGACAAAGAAAGTTGAGCATAGATGGTCCTTGATCGATTTCACTCAGATGTGTGTGGACCGTTCTCGAAAACATCCACGACCAAACACATGTATTATGTAATATTTGTTGATGATTTTTCTTTAAGTGTTGGATTTTATTCATGCATAAGAAAGATCAAATGTTCTCTAAGTTTTCTGAATTTAAAGCACTTGTTGAGAAGGATACTGGTAGGAAAGTTAAAGCTCTTACAAGCAATAACAATGGATATTATGTGTCGAATGTGTTCAAAAACTTCTATGCATCAGAAGGCATTCGACGTGATTTGATAAAACCTCATAACCCACATCATAATGGGGTGGCGAAAAGAAAGAGCATAAGTATTGTGGGAGTGGCATTGGCGATGTTACATGATCAGGGCCTACCATTGCACTTATGGGCTGAAGCATGCAACACAACTCTTTATTTGTAGAACATAAGACCTCATTGAATTCTAAGGATGAGTACAATGGAAGAGGATTTTTTAGGGAATATAATAGATGTGACATACTTCAGGATATTTGGTTAATAAGTCTACTTCCATGTTACCAAATATGCACGAAAAAATCTAGAGCCAACAGCTGAGTTGGCCATATTTGTGATGTACACTGATACACCTCGCAAATATCGGGTGTACCTGCTAACCAACAGGATGATAATGGTTTGCAGAGATGTGAATTTTGATGAATAGAAGGCCATGATATGTTCCTTGAGATGGAGCTTCATATAAATGCAATTGAGGATCTTTTAGCTCCAAAGAAGAAACCATAGGATGATGTGGAGTAGCCACATGCAGAGGAGTAGGGAGTGGAAACACCCACTCATCTAGAGTCTTCCAGAGATGGGAGAAACTGCATGAGAGAAGCTGAAAAGTTATTGCATGATGCTAGAGAGAATGTGGGAGCACCCACATCACAACACAGACAAAGGAGGTGACTAGAGAGGTACATTATCTACATGGCTCTGATGAGCAGGAGTGTAGAGATTGAGCCATCCTCTTTTGAGGAAGTAGTGCAACAACTAGTTTGGGTTGGTGCCATGGTTGAGGAGTATGACTCCATTATGAGGAAAAATGTTTGGTAAGTGGTCCCAAGACTAGTAGACAAGTCAGTGGTGGGTTCCAAATGACTTTACAAGGTAAAGCAAGCATCTCATGGTAGTGTGGAGAAACACAAGGCCAGGTTTGTGGCCAGAGGGTTTTCTCAAGTGGAGGGGATTGTTTACGATGATACTTTTGATCCTGTACCAAGGTACTCATCAATCAAATCCATTTTAGCACCATCAGCGCAGATGGGATGGAAGATACATAAGATGGGTTTAAAGACAACATTCCTCAATGACATGATTGAGGAAGAGGTGTGTATTGAGAAGCTTGAAGGATTTGAGACCTTCAACAGAGAGTCACCCGTGTGCAAACTCAAGGGAGCACTGAATAGACTAAAACAAGCACCCCATCCTTGGTACGCCATGATTGATAGCTATTTCACTGGGTTGGGCTTCACCGAAAGTGAAGGACATGTGAACCTTTACCATATTATGGTTAAATATAAATTGTTGATTATTGTTTTATATGTCGACGATTTGATTACAATAAGTGATGATAAGCTGATCAAATATTGCAAAGAGGATCTTGTAAGAGAGTTATAAATGAAGAACTTGCACTACTTTATGGGGATGGAAGTATCTCAAGGAGATGAGAACTTTTTGTCTCTTAGGGCAACTGATCAGGTGCTTAAAAAATAGCTAAAAATTCAAAGTTTTGAGATTGGTGTGGAACTTGGATGACCACGTAGTGCTCATCATCCTGAATCCGACACAACTAGTTTCATGCAAAATAGACATCGTATGCTCCCGGAATCATGTTCTGTTCACTTTCCCAAACATGCAAATTTTTGAAAAAAATTGACAACCTAGTTAGCAATCCGTACTTCTGACATGGTGCTAACTGGGCAGGTGTATGTGCTAGGTTGAATAGTCAACATCTTCAGTGAATCATATTGTGCCAAGTGGCACATTCTCATTTGTTCAATTTCGATGGTTTTTGATTGGTTGAATTGGTGGCCAACCACGGGCTGACATGAGGCCCAGCCAGAGGCCGCCATGTGGTAGCCCGGGGCCACCAAAATTATGGGTAAAGTCTAGGTAGAGGCAGCGGGGGTCAAACCCGTGACCACATAGCACATAAAAAATCCTTCCACCAACGAGGCATATCAATAGTTCTGAATAACTATAGTCGACAACATATATTTAAATTCAAAGAGCACACCAATCTGGGGAGAGGGCTAGTCGTGGGGGGCAGCCCTTGGTCACGCCATTCCCATATAACCACCAGCAAGAAGAGTGGGGGCCCGACTAATGGGGGTGAGTTGTTGGCCTTAGCCCCAGGAATGTAGCCCCGATGTGCCCAAAATTTATGGATTTAAGGCGTTAGTGGACATTTAAAGTGTCCAACAATTTTGCCCAATTTTCGGCGAATTTTTTGCTCCATTAGCGTGGTTTGGGGAAAATTTGTATGGTGCCAAATTTTGGGGAATTTGCGGTGTGATTATCAGAATATTAGGAAAGGCCATAACTTCTTCAGTTTTTTACCAAATTAGGAGCAGGAAGAGGCTACATAGGCATTTTTGGGCATTTTAGAGCCATTGGAACATGTTTCAAAGCTTTTTGAGCATTGTAAACTGATGTATTCACATTTTTTAACATAATAGATAGGGCCAAGCCATTGCAAGCTGGACCAAGGAGACATACCGCAAGAGGGGTGAACTCCTTCATTTATATTGCTATGATATTGTTTATGGTGAAGTTTATGTCTGTTATATGTTGTTGTTCAATCATCTGTTTATTTTTATTTGCACATAAAAATTATATAAAAGCACTCAAAAACCCATGTTTAAACTTGAAAATAATTTCATAAATCCTCAAGCACATTTAATATATGCTGAAAATGAATTTTAGCATAGTAAAACTAATTTTTCCAATCAGATTAAGTTTGGTATCAGAGCTCTTGGTTTTATTTGTGCAAGAAGGATTTAACTGTTTACAAGAGAATGCCATGCTTACAAGGTTGAAACTCAAGAGAGGAGAAGGGAAGCTAGTTTAAAGTCCTAAAATTGGGTCAAGGGGAAGGAAGGCAGGGTTGCCACAATATCCACCACCAGTTCTTCCTCAATTTGCAGTTGAGACTCCATTGCTCATGTCTCATGAAGGAGAACCTACAAACATGACAGAGGATGAGAAGGTCTTCAGGAAGGCTTTCTTTGATATGATAGAGATGATGAAGGTCCTCTATGAAGAGAGGAATACTAGACTATAGGGTGAAAGCTCCAAACCTCCTAAAGGAGAAGGTTCTTCAGGAGGAGGAGGTAATGGAATGGAGGTAAAACTCCACCCTCTCCACCATCTTCTTCATATTCTTCTTCACAAGCGTCTTCACCCTCTTTCACTAACACAACCCTTACTCATACTCATCAACATACCTCAAAAGGAATTGTTAAATCACCCTTGTTAAAACTTGATGTTAACTTTGAACTACCCATGTATAATGGTGAAGTGAATGTAGAGAAACTTAACAATTGGGTTCGTCAGGTGGAGGTCTATTGCAGAATTCAAAACCTTCAAGAGGATGACATAAATATTAAATTAGCTTCCTTGAGGCTAGAGCGTGCAACACTAGTATGATGGGAATCAAAGACATAAGAAGACATAAAAAAACACGGTAAGATCTCAATTTCTTGGTCTGATTTCATTGCTGCAATTAAAAAACAGTTCTACCCTCTAGCTTATATGCTGAAAACCATCATGAATTGGCAGAACTTTAGACAACTTAAAGGTCAAAATGTGTAAGATTACACCCAAGAATTTGGAAAAAGGTCTCTAATGTTAGGTGTAGATTTTTAATCACAAGACACGTTGTTGAAGTACATAGGGGGATTACACAGTTACCTTAGGCATACTATCCTTATGTTTAATCCCAATAATCTAGATGAAGTGTGTGTGGAAGCCACTCATCTTGAGGCAAGAGGGAAAAACACTCCAAAAGAGGTTAGTAAAAATCCATTTAAGGGTAAAGGAAAAGAAAAGGGTTTCAAAGGGAAGGGAAATAAAAATGCATCTATTATGAAGGAAGGGGAGAAATTAACATGCAAGCATTGTTCCAAAGAGTGTCACAATGAAGCTCATTGTTGGAATCTTCATCCCGAAATGAAACCAAACAAATACAACAACATGAGAAAACAAAAATACAACTACAACCACTCAACAAGATTCAAGATCTGATTTGAGTGATGAGATTAAAATTACAGCCATGGGTATGAAGGGAAAATAATCCATTTCTCGCACTAGTACTTCAAATTCACACAATGAAACTCCAAATGAAAAGAAGACGATATACATTTTTCACATAAGGGTGATATCAAAACATAGCAAAATTGATACTCTTTTTTTATAGTGGCTCTCAAGCCAATCTCATCTCTGAAAACATTGTCAAAAGTTTAAACTTGGAAACCGTTCCACATCATAAGCCATATCCATTAGGATGGGTGTGTGACAATGCACAATTGCAAGTAACTAGAAAGTGTAAACTGAAATTCACCATTATTGAAAATTTCAGGTGGAGCTTGATGTTGTGCAATTAGACATATGTGTTATAGTTTTTGGCATCCCGTATCACTATGAAAGAAAATATATCTTCCATAAACATGAAAACAAATACCATTCATTCAAAGATGGAGTAGAATATATTATGAGAGCTCATAGAAAGAAACTAAAGCTTTCACTTGTTAATGTGGGCCAGATGAAAAGGCTAGTGAATTAAAGCAAGAATTTTGTGCTTCTAATGATAAAACCCAAGAAGGATGTTGATAATGAAGTTTTTCAAGGTTTTGATTCAATATTGAAATTTGAATTGGTTGATGTTATTAACCATATGATGAGATGTTTCAAGAACCAAAAGGATTACCTCCCAAGAGAGGAATCCAACATGCGATACAGTTGCAACAAGATAGTACTCTTCCTAACATTGGCATGCACATGATGTCAGTGATGGAAAGTGAAGAAATTAAAAAGAAAATTCAAGAGTTGTTGGATAAAGGGATCATCAGGCCAAGTTCTTCGCCATGTGGTTCACCTATTGTTTTGGTGCCAAACAAAGATGAAACATGGTGCATGTGTGTGGAATTCCATGCATTGAACAAGATTACGGTAAAGAACTACTACCCACTGCCTAGAATAGATGATTTACTTGATCAATTGAAAGATGCAAAGTATTTTACTAAGCTGGACTTAAGGAGTGGCTACCATACAAATTAGAATTGCTGAAGGAGACATTTGGAAGACAACATTCAAAACAAAGCAAGGTTTGTTTGAATGGCTAGTTATGCCTTTTGGTTTATGTAATGCTCCTGCTACCTTCATGTGTGTGATGAATGATGTGTTGAGGCCATTTGTTGATGAGTTTGTTATAGTCTACTTATATGATAGCTTAATTTTCAGTAAATCTCATGATGAACATGTCATGTGAGAAAAGTACTTGATGTCTTAAAGAAAGAACAATTGTATTTAAAGATGTCGAAGTGTGAGTTTGGAAAAACTTCTTTAGTTTACTTGGGTCATATTGTTGAAGGAGGTGAGTTGAAAATAGATCCCTCCAAGGTTGATGTCATTTTGAATTGGCCAAGGCCCAAGATAGTTATTGAGGTAAGAAGTTTTTTGGGAGCATCCCAATATTGGAGGAAATTCATTTCTAACTTTTCCTCTATAGAGGCTCCTTTGCATGCATTGACAAGTGTGAAAAAGATTTTTTAGTGGGAAGACAAACAAAAAAAGGCCTTTGATGCATTGAAGGAAAAGATCAGTTCAGCTCTAGTACTTACACTTCCAGACTTGAGATAGTCATTTGAGATCTAGACTGATCCTAATGACTACACCATGGATGCAGTCCTCATGCAACATGGTGTAGTGATTAATTATCCTACATATGACAAGGAATTGTATGCATTGGTACAAAGTGTGAAAAAGTGGAAACACTACTTGATGGGTAAGGAAACAATCATTCCCACTGATCACTAGCCATTGCAATACTTGGAATATCAATTTACGTCACAACAATCAAGGTGCTTTCGATGGATGGGTTTTCTTCAAAAATTCCACTTGGTAATAAGGTATAAGAAAGGTATCTACAATAAAGTTTCCGTTATGCTTTCTAGGCCTATTATTAGTGCAACTACTTTACTCAATCATAATTATATTTTGCATGAAATTTATATCGAGCAATATGCATTAGGCAATGACTTTCAGGATTTTTATGCAATCTTGAGTCAAGGTAACCAAGTAGATGAATTGGATTATCATTTGCATGATAACTCGTTGTACAATCTTGGCAAGATTTGTATTACAGAGGGAGAAAAAGTCAACATCTTAAGACAGGCACATACTTCTCTTATTGCTGGTCATTTCGGTGTAAGTAAGACGGTGGCACATCTACAGAGGTATTGTTATTGGCCTCGTATGCTTGAAAGTGTGTCATGTTTTATTAAAATATGTTCTTTATGCACAATTAGTAAGCATAGCAATAGGAAGTTATGATTGTACACACCACTTCCAGTTCCTTCACGACCATGGGAGAGTGTTTCTATGGATTTTGTAGGAGGTACTCCATTGTTGAAAAGAGGTCATGATTATTTGTATGTAGTTGTGGATAGGATTAGAAAAATGTGTATTTTGATGCCATGTAAAAATAAAATTACAGGTGAACAAGCTGCTCAATTATTCTTTCAGAATGTATGGGTGCATTTTGGATTACCCACATCCATTTTTAGTGATCGAGATTCTCGCTTTGTTGGGAATTTTTGGTCAAGCTTGTGGGGATTCATGGACACCAAATTTAAAAAGAGTATAACATTTCATCCACAAAAAGATGGTCAAACAAAGGTGGTGAACATGACAATCATACATATTCTTTGTGTTTATTGCAAAAAGCATCCTAAGTTGTGGGATGAACATTTGCACTATATTCAACATGCTTACAACCAGGCCAAGTACTCTTCAACTCAAACATCTCCATTTGAAGCATGCTTGGGATACTTTCCTAAGTCTCCTTTGGATTTAATTTTTGAGAAATATTTTTCTATTGATGGTCATAGTGACATAGACAAAGAAAGAAGGTTCATTGAACAAATCCAATTGGTACGCCAAAGAGTTCAAGAACAACTTGAAAAGAGCCAAGGCAAGTACAAAACAAGGCATGACAAGCATCGTGTAGATCACAAGTTCCAAGTCGGTGATGAAGTTTGGCCTTATAGTAACAAAGAGAGGCTCTAAGGAGAAGGTAAAAATATAAAATCAATTAGATATGGTCCATTCATAATTTTGGAAAAGATTGGTAACAATGCCTTCAGGTTGGATTCGTCTTCATATATGAAAATTTATGTTGTTTTTAATATTAAGAACTTAAGGTTGTATGAGCCTCCTTTGATTTAATATCAAGGAGGAAATCTCCAAATTCCTTCCATTGACGATTTTTCTCCTAAATACCTTGATCAACTACAACAAAACACCATTCTTGGCAGAAGAACAAGGTCTTCAAAATGAGGGAATGTGGATTACCTTCGAGTGGGGCTCAAGGGAAAAAATCCTTCAAAGGACAAATGGATCGAGATTAGAAAGGTGAGGGAACTGTACCTTAACCTTCTGGACAATTGAAAGCGATATTTTGGGGTCCAAAAGGCTTCCAGTGGGGACAAATGATCAAGTGCTCAAAAAAATATCTCAAAATTCAAAGTTGTCGGATCGGTGTGGAACCTAGAACATAAGTATCATGCAATATCGTTGAATTCAAAGTTGTCGGATTGGGCAACACCAACAATGTTGCATGATAAGGGCCTACCATTGCACTTATGGGATGAAGCATGCAACACAACCGTTTATTTGTAGAACATAAGCCCTCATCGAATTCTTGGGTTGAGTACACTGAAAGAGGCTTTTTCAAGGAAGATACTATATGTGACATACTTCGAGATCGTTGGTTCATCAGTGTAATTTCATGTTACCAAAGATGCACGAAAAAAGCCAGAGCATGTTGTAACATAAATAGTTTTTATAAGTTAGATATTAAAAAAAGAGGGCATAAAAAATAGAAAACAAAAAGATGGAATAAATGAATGAAAATATGAAAATTGTTGAAAAAATATGAAAAGAAACACAAGTGTACAAGTCAGCAAGCTCAAGTGCCACTTGAAATAATTCATGTTTGAATCATATAGTATAATCATGAACAAACATGTTTAAATTTATGTTCTTAGATTAGGCAATAATTCAACCAAACTGTTTAATCTTGGTTGAAACTAGAACATAGGATAGATTAGAGAAAAAGTGACCAAAGCATTTAATCTTGGTCAATTTCATTTTATGCACTAAAATAGGGTTAAGAGTTACTTTAGGAGATAAAGGAGGGCATGCTAGATACAATGCACCCTTAGAATTATTAATCATGCTTTGTTAGATTTATTTTGTTTAAATATTAACTAATAATGTCATTAAACATGAGTAGCAAGATTTAATAAGCATTAAACATGAGTTTTATTATAACGTCAGAAGATGATTTGATGTTTTTTCATTTTGTAATATAAAAAGGGCACTTTTCAACGGCCATGATCTTCCCCTCCCAGATCAATGACAGGGAAACCAAATCGTACCCCCTCATCATATTTCTCGTTAACACTAGGGGGGTTTGAATAGCGATATTTCTTTTCCAGGGCCCCACGCAATGTCGCGCTCCCTCACGACTTCGCACCCCCCTCGTCTAAAACCTCTTACCATCGCCTTGCCCCCCTGAAATCTACCTCTCTCCTCTGCTCCCTCCAACGGTCACTACGTCACCTCCCACACATTTCCTTTCACTAATCACATCATGCCACTTGTCCATCTATCATTCACTCACGTCCTATTATCGTTATCATTTTCCCGTTACACACTTATCTATTATCATATTCCCATTTCCCATTAATATAACTAAATCCCTTTCGTAATGGTTCCAATCGTAACAATAATCGATCAAGCCTATAACATCACCTCAACTCTCCTAGTTGCATTGTTATTATTTGCAGGTACTGTTTTAAGTATTCGCAACCCATACTATTCAACACCTGTCAATTTCAGCAATTCAGAGCCCAGATACCATTGACAAAGATTCATTGCTTAATTCCGATACCTATTCAAGCCAAAGCTCTGTCCTTTGATATAATTTTCCTTCTCAAAATCCTTAGTCATGGCACCAAAGGGAAAATCCCAATATTCTAGTAGTAAATCAAAAAGTGATGATAACCCTAAGACCTCTTCTACCCTAGACCTTGATCACATGCCATTAGTAGACTAATATTTCAAGATTGCTGACATCAAGTTTGTATTCGATCTATTCAAATTACATCACTGGTTGAAGCAAAATAACCTAAACCAGCAAGATGACATTAATCTTTGGGAATCCCTATTACCTATTTTTATCTTCCCATAGACACATTATTTCCATGATCTAGTCATGTGGTATTAGGTCAGGCATAATCCACTGCAAAGAAGCATTGTGGCCCAGAATGGAGACATTCTAATCTCAATTACACCTGAAAACATAAACCAGATGTTGTTGATTCCTCAAAATGACTCCCTTAGCCATTTTTATACCGCAGTTCTTATTGACATGTACCATAAGCTCACCTTTCCTTAGAGAGCCTAGATTTTCAAGATTTTCCTTCTAGAAGACTCTCAGCTTCCTAAGAAAAATCCCCCTTATCTAGCTTCTATGTTCCTAGAGAAAGCCAAACAAATGATTGCCTTAGTTTCTTGCCTTTTAGGGTATCCATTTGACTAGTGGGTAGATGAACCTATTATAGGATTTCTATCTATTTTCTCCAATGAGCACAAAACAACATTCATGTTCAATTTTAGTCAATTTCTGGTTGATAATATGCATGAAAAAATGATTAATATTACTACAAAAGGCATGTTAATTATGCATATGTATTAGTCTATATGTTCATTTTTTAGCAAGGAGATAAGTTTCCACTAACCTTACACAAGCAAGATAATCAGGGCATCAACCAATCAGTAATACAATGGACTTCATTAGTCAGAAAAACTCAACAAAGTTCAAATTTGTAAACTTCATAAATGGTTTTGTTCATACAGTTGCAGGGCTCAACAGTCAGAGTGAGCCAAGGATCAATTCAAAGATCAAAAGGGTTTTTCACTTGGGTGAGAAGGCAAATATTGGAGATGGGTATTTATACCATAATTATACAAAGATAAGGGTATATGAATGTGAGTTGGCTCCCTACAAGCTGGCTAAGTATGTTCCAATGAGGATTTTCTCTCTGGAATATATAAGGCAAATGATAAATATGGATGAAATCCATTTTGTATCAGGCAAAAGGAAATCACAATTCAAGATTAATACTCAAGTAGGACCATTCATTTGTAATACTAGAACATCAGGAGATGAGGCAGACTCAATCCTCCAGCAATTCAACTTTCAACCTAGTTTCACCTAGTCATATGATCCATTCAATATTATTTCTAATTTAAGGGTGGAACTCAAAACCACACCTTATAATCATACCCCCAGTCCAGAGATTGAGAAGTTTATGAATCAAGACCAATGGGAGGAGAATAAATTTCAAGAAGCAAAAGAGCAGATTATGTCTACAACTACCCTCCACACTCTAGTACCTCAAGATAAATAGCGAAAAATGCAAAGAGAAGAAACTTTATCTCCATCATGTATAGAAATAAGTGCTTAAGAATTCATCATTCAATAGAAAAAGCAGAAGACACATCTCAAAGATGTCATCATTCAGAATGAGGAAGAACAAAAAACTATTGTTATGAGTGATTGTTGTGCCCTACAACAACCCCCCATTTCATATCAATATTATCTCAAAACCATAATATGAAATGGGTATCTTTTAAAATTTCATTTTCTTTGGTATCAATTTGGTTCTATTCTAAAAGGCCCAAAGAAATAAAATAAAACATTACCAAAAAGCCTTTTCCATAAATCAATCAAAAGCCTTAACATAAAACGATTAATCTTTTATCATTGCGATAAAGCGATTGCAAGATCGCATATCGCAATGACAAAGGGAACACAACTTGAGGACATATTGGTTTGCTCCGAAGCAAAATCGCTATCGAATATCGGCAATAAAAGAATTGGCGTAATTAAAGCCCCTTGCTCCGATGCGATGCGATATCGGCGATCGACAATTGGTGATAATGAATTAGCGCAAATAAGCTCCCTCTTGCCCCGATGCGATGCGATATCGCTATCGGCAATCGGCAATTTACTATGCACGCCTTATTAACCGCCCCACTTGCTACTCCCGACGTAATGCGATATCGCTATCGGCGATCGAGGATTCCAAATGGAACCAAAACAATGACTTATAATTTTCCCCGACGCCCGATTGCGATAAAGGCAAAAGCGTAGTTTTCAAAGAAAACCATGAAAGTAGTTTAATACAATTTATTCGTAATTAAGGCATTATCTTTCGAAAAGCCGCTCATCCGCGCTCAACCACCAAATCGCCCAAGGCACGCTTCAAATAAATCGTTCGGCCATTAATCGAAATGACTGGTATTGATGAGGTTGACAGGCCTTGACGGCCATTTAATGAAAACAACAAGCTTGAGATCTGTTTACAGATTTGATTCGAAGCCATCTTAAGTCAATCGATCACCATGAATTTATCAATATATATATATCTCAGTCTATTCGATTTATGTTATTATTTCCTGTATTACGCCTATCGTTCTCTCTGTCCAGAATTCTCCTGCAGAAATAGATTTGAGCGGAATGGGAAAGAAGTCCAAGAAGACCACAATGCCTTCCGCTTCGCCAGCTGCAGGGCAACCCATTGTTGATCCAGGCAATAAAAAGAAAGGGCTTATATCGGACATTACGTGCCTGGGACTTACCAGAGCTACTTCGCAAGGCACATATAACTTGATTGAAGCTGAAGACCCAAGGGTGACGGGGATACAAGTTTTTGCAGACAGCACCAGTAAATTCGAGGCTAATCTGAGTGATTTAGCCAACTCCTTTCTTCATAGAATAGCGGCCTGGGAGCAAATTATCCCATATACAGATGTGGTAAGATGGGCGATTCAAGAAATCCCAATTACCGATAGAACTTTCAGCACTATAGATGGAAGGATTTTCGGTTCTTTTCAAGCCGAGGATCTAAGGCAAATGTATCATTTGCCGGCGGAGGAGAAGAAGTATAACATGGCATTCCTAGCGAAATTCCGAGTAGAAAATGAGACTGAGTCCGAACCAATTCGAGGTTGGAGACAAAATCCAGCAAAACACAAGCACGAATCTTTGGGTAAGTACTCAGTCGATTCTCTATGCTCTCCTTATTGCTATGCTGGGATTATGATGTGCAGACTATGGGGATTACATGATTCCGCCAATTTTACCATAGAAATGGTCCCCTTAATGGAGGCGGCATGTAGTGGCGAAATAATGGATTGGGCGGATATACTATCCGATAAGCTAGCAACTGCCATTCTTAATTTCAGATTCAACTCTCGCGTCAGTGAGAGGTTCATTCTGCCATTTTACTACAACGCCTATGTATTAGATTTTTTATGTTTTAATTCTAAATTTCATGTGCTCGGATGGAGGTGGACGTCGCAAGACCCCGCATCCGTGCACATATATCATCAAAAGTTGTGGAAGACCAACTACAAACACCACTTGTATCAAATCTGCAACGGTTTCATGTTGCCTATTCATTATTCCATTTTCAATAAGCCTGCCCTGAAGATTTCTGACCAAGCGAGGGTGGATTTAACTACCGTAGGGAGTTGTTTGGAGAAGAAAAGTTCACCTATATCAGAGTTTTTGGCAGTCAAGCCAAGCCCCATGTGCTTCCCCTATACATCCCTGATAAACTACTTGCCAGGGAAATAGCCTATCAGATCAACGCCGATGGGTTACTCAAACTTTGAAAAAAGCAAAGAAGCATGTATGGCCCTCCTTTCCTTTGCGAATTGGTATTTACACTCTGCATGATCTCAAACATGCAGAGAAGGAAGCTGAGAAAATAAATTCGCTGACCCTGGAAACTCTACCAAGTAGGCAATTCGATCCGAAAAAAATTGCCTACAATGCACTCGACCAGGCCAAATTGGCCAAGTTCGAGCACAAAGAAGACAGATTTGAGGATTTGTTCGCATCGTCCGAGTCGCTATATCAAGTTAAATTTCTCGCTATAAATGAATACAACGATGAGGGGCTAGTCAAATTTAACAAAATTAGAGAGCAGAGGTTGCAAACTCTGCCTCTAGACCTGCTAGCGACTACTCCAACAACAACAAAATCAAGTGAGCCTGAGCAGCGACGTGATAAAGAACCTCCTATTACATCGAAGCAGCAGGAGGAAGTGCATGACCAGAGGCAGGAAGAAACCCAAGAAAACTTGCAGAGACAGGAAGAACCCAGGAGAAAACTCAAGAAGAGAGCGGTTCAAAAGTTAATGATGATACACAGATTGATTCGAAATTGCTCCAGGAATGGCAGCAATTCAATTCAATCATCAGCAATCTAGAACGATCTAAAGATGATGAGGTTTCAAAAGAGGGCGACACACAGGAAGCGACATCAAAGTAGGTTTCGGGCGAAACCAACGACCCACCCAAATTAAATGAAACAGAAATAATTCCTAAGGTTCCATCGGTCGAAATCATTTTGCAGATAGAAGAGATTCCTCCCTTGGATGTCTTCTACAGCCCTAAGCATAAAGCTGTTGTGAAACGACAGAGGAAGAGGAGAAGGGCTGATCAACCTTCTTTATTCCCTGAATTAACAGTAACGGGAAATGTGGTATGGAAAGAAGAATTTGACCCCTCCGATGACTTGACAAAGCTATCGCAATACGCTGGAGCATATTCGGCGGCAACAATAGATAAAGCATCAGAGGTGAGCAGTCTATTAAAGGCAAAAGATCAAGACATCTTTTCGCTATAGGCTCAATTATCGGAAGCACAGCAGAAGGCAGAGTAGGCAGAACAACAATTGCTAGTACAACAACAAAATAATAATCAGCTGACTAAGCAATTGCAAGAAGAAAAACATAGGATTGACGATAGCGCAATCCAAAAGCAAAAGGAGCTATCGGCAGCATTGGCGCAATTAAAAATATCAACTGAGGGAATGTTAAAATCCAAAGATGAGAAAATCGCTCAATTATCAGCTCAAATTGAGCAAATGAAAAAGCTCCCTCAGGTAGATGAGTTTAAAGCAGAGGCGTTTCAATTAAATAAAGCATTGATAAATCAGAACTATTGTGCGACTTAGTGGCATCCATAAGCGAAAAAGTAGAGAAGGCCAGGATAGATTTGGATCAGGCTGAAGAAACATTGAAAAATTTTCTGGAATGGCAAGATTCCGATCAGGGACAGGCAACTAACCTACCAAGGATTCTGGAATCGCATAAGGAAATATTATTCACAGAATGGAAATCACAGTTAATGAAGGCAGAAAGAGCGATGTTAAGATGCAAGGAAACCACTAGTAATTTGGTTGAATTAGTAAATAATACTCTTTACTTGTCTAATATGATTTCTCAATGTACTCTAGGCCAATTAACATCAACAAAGATGTTGGAGCATTCATGCTACCCAGAGCTGGAGAAAAATGGAAGGTTAATCGCGGGGATCAATAGTTTGACATGGGATGCCTATTGGTTCTTCTTAGTGAAGCCGCACAGCCAGAGAGCCACCCTCAAATGCCTCACAGATGCGATCGGGTATATTATACCCGATATTCAGGATGCCACCTTTGCTGCCCAACTCAGCTTGCACCTCAACAGACCACCCGAAGTGGAGCCAATGCTTGCGTAAGCCAACTCAGGTTTAAAGGCAAGCAGCCCGAGTCATGATTCACATCGCCGATTGCTAGATCACCCCCAAGAAGATAGATAACATTAATTGATGCCGATTTACTAGGATTTTGTTTCATAATTTTTTTTAGCTTAGTAGTATTTATAGACCCTTTCATGCATTTAGAAAGGGTCGTAAAGTTTTGTGTATGACTTAAACCCTGAAGTTGCACTATTGTACTTCAGGGATATTCTTTTATGAAACTGGACCAATTATTCTGATTTTGATAAGGAAGGTTTTTATACAAATGTGCATTACTGTCTTTGTTTAAAATCATTTCTGTGTTGAAGGAAGAATTTCGAATAGCGATTGATATTTGGGATTGATTAGTAGCTCACATGGTACTATTATCTGCGTCTGAACTCATTCCTGTTATATGAATTGTTATTTGATCGCTCTCGCTATTATCGCTTATATATATGTGTTTTAACAACATCCTTTATGCATCCCACTATTGGTTGTTTATAGCATGCTTTTCTTTTAATCGTATATGTATCGATGATATAAATGATCAATGCAGTAATTTGTGTTAATCGCTTCGTTTGACTATTTGGACGAAGTAATCTTTAAATGATTGAATATATGTATTTATTTTACAGAGTCATCTATATGCCTGTTAATAGATAAAGATTATTAAACGCTATCAGGCCAGGAGTAACTCCAGAAAACTAATGCGTTTATTCATTTAGCTAGCTATCTAATATATACATGAATGTGATTGTTCAGTTCATCTTCTCGATGACTGTTCACATTCAGTTCCCTAATCACTGAGGATTGGGTGTCAACATTCCCCCCCTTAATCTGAAGGGATGTTGGTGAGTCCAAGCATCGTTCTGAATCTTTCAAGCTTTTCTCTTCCAAGCACTTTGGTGAAGATGTCTGCAATTTGCTCATTTGTGGAACAATGGCGGAGATGGATTGATTTGGCCTCAACATGATGTCGGATCAAATGATATTTAGTATTGATGTGCTTTGTACGATCATGGAACTTTGGGTTCTTGGCCAACTTTATTGTAGAGGTGTTGTCAATCATGAGTGTAGTTGATTGTACTTGTTTTACCTGCAAATCTTCAAGAATTTTTCTGAGCCACACAATTTATTTCATTGCTTCAGCTGCTGCCACGTATTCTGCTTCTGTTGTGGAATCTGCTAGAACTGATTGTTTGCTTGATCTCCAAGAGACAGCTCCTGATCCAAGACTCATAGCATATCTTGAAGTAGATACTCCAGTTTCTTTGTCTCCATCGAAGTCTGAATCAGAGTATCCAATCAAGTTGAAGTCGTCTACCTGTGTATACTTGATTCCAAGGTCTTGAGTTCCCTTCAAGTACCTTAGAACTCTTTTTGCAGCAGACCAATGTCCCTCACAAGGCTTTTGCATAAACCTGGAGAGGATTCCAACAGCAAATGAAATGTCTGGTCTGGTAGTAGTGAGATAGATGAGACTTCCTATAAGCTGTCTGCTGTCTATACTTTGTTGCATCCTCAAATTCCTTTCCTTCAATAGATGTGAGCTTTAAGTTTTGTTCCATTGGAGTAGAAAGAGGATTGCACTCTGTCATGCCAAATCTGTTTAACAAATCTCCAATGTATTTCTTTTGAGAAAGAAATATGGATTTTGGATGTTGGGTTACTTCAATGCCAAGATAGTAATGAACATAGCCCAAATCAGTCATTTCAAAACTTTTTCCTAATTCTTTCTTTATGGATGCAATATAGCTTTCATTGTTCCCTGTCATTAAAAGATCATCTACATATACCACAAGATATACAACTGTTTTGCCAACTTTCTTGACAAATAAGTTGCATCATCAAGATCAAAATGATTGAAGTTGAGTTTCAGAAGATGCTCAGTTAGCTTTTCATACCAGGCTCGTGGTGCTTGTTTGAGGCCATACAAGGACTTCACAAGTTTGCATACTTTATGTTCATGTCCTTTCACAGCAAATCCTTCAGGCTGGGACAAAAAAAACATTTTCTTTTAGATCTCCATCCAAGAAGTCAATTTTTACATCCATTTGATGGACTTTCCAACCGTTCTGAGCTACTAGTGCAAAGAGTGTCCGGATGGTGGCCCATTTTGTTGTGGGGGCAAAAGTTTCCTCATAATCGACCCCTTCTTTCTATGCAAAACCTTTTGCCACAATCCTAGCTTTGTGCTTGTCAAGTGAGCATCAGCTTTGTACTTGTTCTTGTACACCCACTTGCAGCCAATTGGTTTGGTTCCAAATGGAGGATCAACCAGCTTCCAAGTGCCGTTCTTTATGAGGGCATCATACTCCTTTTGCATTGCTTCTTTCATTCATCATGAGAAGCAACTTCTTTAAAGGAAGTTGGTTCAAAATCTGTAGACAAGTTCAATTCACAATCATAAGAAACATCCATATCAACAGGTAAATTAGAGTCATCTACATCACCTCCATTTTGTCGGTTTGCATTTCTGGTTCCTGTTTTTCCAATTTCATCAGGATGAACACTTTCAAGTGTCTTTGTCAGCCACTTTGGGGGACCTTTCTGAGATGGTCCAGGCTGCTCTGTTGATTGAGTTGGGAGTGAATCAAGATTGAGTCTCCCATTCTATCAATTACATCACTTAAAGCATCATCCGTTGTTGGAGTTTCAGTCGGGGGAGAGTATTCTTCAGAAGAAGATTCCACATGTTGATCTAGTATAGGAATCCCCCCTTCAAGATGTGGAATCTGATTTTCAAATTCTTGAAATGATTTCGTTTTTGCGAATCTATCCAAGCGATCAAGTTGCCGCTCAACAACATTGTCAGATTTGGATGACTCAAGAAAAATTACATCTCTAGATATAACAAACTTTTTATTTACTTCATCATAGAGGCGATATGCTTTGGAGGTGTTTGAATACCCCAAGAAGATACACTTACGACTTCTAG